>DWNR01001068.1:0-16338 GCA_018250455.1 Polygonus leo
TTTGATATATATAGATTATAATTCTTTCAGTGTGAAGATGGCGGGTCATGACCCAGTGCGATAATTTGTCCGCGGGTTGGTAGGTTACACGTGTTGGTTTTTTCGTTCAATCTATGTACGTCGTTGTCTGTTTGTGGCACACGTCATACAAGGGAGATAATTACATATATATAATTACCTAAAATACACATAAGAGTATAAAATTACCCATACTTAGAGTGAAAATCTTAACTCATTCCGATATCCGTCTGGTCGGGAATCGAAACCACTACAATGATAAAACTAAAACTCCTACGGCATAAATGAAATCATTACCCTTTCAATTTGTTTATGAATATAAAATAAACCCCACTCAAAAATATCGCGGGCGCAATCGCAGATAACAGTATTTATAAAGACTAGAACAAAGCGTACACTACGCATATACATTATATTATGTATTAAAATAGGTTTGCTCAATTTCACAAAAATAGCTGAACGGATTTGGCGTAAAATTAACACAAAGATATATTCTAACTTAAATTACGCATTTACCATCTTTTTATTCCGGATTTCTATTTGAAACCAATTCCGAGCCACGCAGACGAAACCGCGTGTGGAACCTAGTCTTACCGTTGCTATTATTATATGATAACAAGACACATTTTATAACACGAGTGTAAAAGATAACGATGTAGGTAAATCACAAAACAATCGGTGCGGTTGTGAAAGTTACCTTGACCTTAATAATATCGGTCGTGCAAGTTCGTTCACATCAGATACAACGATACATAACAATAACATGGCTCTCGGTGAGTTATATTTTTATCTCCGTGCGAGTTATTTAGTTATTACTTCGATTTTTTGTAACTCTTGACTCGTTTTTAGATTTTTGCGTGATTTGAGCGTGGAGCTGGTCACTGCTATACTTTGTGAGGTTTCTTCCGTTTCATATTAGGACTGTTTTATGTTGTACTATGAACTGTGTTCTACGCATGCAAGTACTATTTGGAATTTTGCGTGATACTAATACGGAAGCAAAGGCTTGTAAATAAGCTTATAACAATACCATTGGTCACAAGCCTCCGTGGTTACATTCCTGTAATACACTATTATCTTGAAAATAGTATGTGGCATTTCTGCATTCTGCATGATTTATATGTGGCTGTTATTAACAATACAAAACTTGTTTATAACAATAACACGGGTCTCAGTGAGTTACATTTATTACCGTAAAACTTACCCGTGTAGGAGAATAGTATTTACAATTCTGCGACGCAAAATATGCGTGATTTGAATGCGCCTTTAAACCAAGTATGCTTAACTTAGTAATAAGACGGAGTGTATCATCCAATATTTAAAAACGTCACAGTGTTTGTTATCAAACTCCCTCCGAAATGTCTTGATCAGTTTTTATGAAATATTTTTGTTTGTTTGGTAGGTCTGAAAATAGGTCGTAGGTTATTTTTAACACTCTTTTTTAAAACCCTACATGATAAGCGTGGACCGTGAAATTTTTTGTTTTTTTTTTCTGATTTGACGTCAAAAAATACTAATAATCCAAAATTTCCAGCAAAGCCCATTGTTAAATCGTTTTTTTAGGATTTCAATTCATATGGCGGAACAACGTTTGCCTAGTACTTTATATTATACAATTACTACATAGTAACATGCACAGTTATAAAGTTAAAGTGGTTACGGTTATCAACATAATATAACCGTAGGAGCATTCATAAAGCTTATCGTGAACCGGCACTAAATCATTCATCTTATTATTCACATGTAAACAATGGTGGATTGGTAACGAGCGCATAATAAAATTCACTATTCGTTACATTACAACTGCCGACGTACAGGTATGTAGGTAATGTAGGTGGCGACAGCTTATAATAGAAACGATATTTATCTTATATTTCAATTAACTGAATTTATCTATTATGTATATTTCTTATGTTCGTGTGTGAGTCATAGAACTCCTCCTAAACGCCTGGACTGATTTTCGTGAAATTTCTGGTGTGTCATTAAGTTGATTCGAGAATAGTATAGATTCACAATTCAATCCGATAGGTGATAAGGGTGATAAATATTGATTTGTATCTCACAGGACGTAACACGTTTTAATTTTTACAATATGCTTTTCTAGAAATTATGTATCTTATAAGTGTCAACATGACAAATAGTTCATCCATTTCTAAGTAATAAGATACCATTGCCATCTTTCCCGTTTGTTACCTTTAAGCATCGATCAAAAACCTGATCGAAGCTGATGTGCAAATAATCTTAAAATACGTACGTATTATAATAATACGTATAATGCGTAATATGAGTTAAAACTGGCTCGTAAACTGTGTTAGCAGTGGTGCTGCCCTATCGGTTGTACGTCTAACGGTTGTAAGCTCGAATGGTTACATATCCGATTACAGTATCGCTTTCCGTTCGATTTGTTCGTATTAATTACGCAATGTTGTGATTTATAAACCTTAATGCCAGCCAATTATGTTGTAAGTAGGTATGTAGGTATGTAGTAAGTGTATTGTGTTGCAAGCAATGATAGCGTAGTGATCTAACATGCTGGGGGTCTGAGTTTGATGGCAAAGTTGACCCTCGGAATTTAAAAAAATATTGTCTCTTTTCGATAATGGCAAGGTTTTCATAAGTATTTCTTCATTATGAAGCAAATATAATATTTTGTATAAATATATCGTTACTAATACAAATTGATATAAATATTCAAAATTAAATTTTGAGTGTGCAACAGTCAGTGTGCAGTGCGTATGTAGTTAAGCTGGAAATAACGAAGGTTTTAATTTTGAAATTAATATAATGTAGATTAAATATACTTTTTTTATTGCATGTAATAAATGTGATTAGTCTCTCCCAGGCTAAGAAGGTAGACCGGGAAAACAACCTTGATGGAAAAATTGTTCCTTTAAAAAGACGGGATTTTATGGTAATAGGTAATCACAAAAGATAAATACGATATTTAAAGTTTAGAAAAAAAAAACTTGTAGTGTACCTTCCATATACGCCTGCACGAGTTATGCAAATAACATACATAAATACATGTCCTATACGTATACGATGATTGGATTAAATTACCGAGTCCCCAATATGCAGATGAGTGGGAGAAAAACACGCGGGCACAACACAAAGTGTACCGACTGCATCACAAATCACATGCATAGAGAGTAGATGCTATATGAGCTGGAGTTTTGTGCGATAAAAACAGCTATTATCACTTAATATAAAAGTAGTGTTATTGGAGATTTTTTATGTAATTGGAGACATCTGTGACATACTTTTTTTTATCTTGAAATACTCTCTTTTAGGTAGCAAACGAGCATGCAGTCCACCTGATGATAAGTTGTCACTGCCGCCCATGGACATTATCTCTGAGCACGATTAAATTGTACTTACGGTGTACCTATCTATATTTTAAATAGGACTGTTCAAAATGCTCTTAATGGCATTATTAGTTCGATAAATGTTCGGTAGTAATGTACGCTCGTATACGTGACTTCGTTTTAGTGATTCGTAGGTTCCGAGAAAGTAGCTTTAATCCAAGCTGACATCTCTGATATGTAAATTATCTACTTGTCAAGTTTCAGCTTAAGTAAGTCAGATAGTTTTCGAGATTTCTTGTTTATTTAACTGAACTAGTAATCTTTAGCTTTTATAAATTTGTTTTTGCACTCTTTTTGCGGTATTTTTTTATATATGTAAATACAAGCTTTATTCGCTATTTCCATCATTCTCATCGTTGGTCTGTACCGATTATATATTTATTAAACCCTCGTAGGACATGAGTCATTTTCAAACTAAATCCGATTTATGGTGAACAAAAGGATGACGAGGATTAAGTAGAATTATTAAGTAAGAATTTATTTAAAGTAAGCATTACGAAGTAGTGATAATTTTGTGGTTAAGATTTTTTCTTGTGTAAAGGTAGCGAACGAGCATGCAGTCATTTGTTGGTAACTGGTCTATTTGTATGCTTGGTACATATATAATCACCCCCAAGAACCATCGGGTCATACTTGAGGTTGACCACAGATGACTGTTGCTGTAAGATGTTCGCCTTGTATGTAATTCTACCCGACAGTCATGTCTCTATTAAACCAATCACAAAAAAAGCTTAACTAGGTGCATATGCGTGTTATCTATTCGCCATTTTTTTTCGTAAGGTAGCAAACGAGCATACAGTCCACCTAGACCTGGCACCTGGACAGCCCATGGACATCAGTAATCATCTCCAAGTACAATTAAATATTACCTAAGTTAGATCACAGATGCGTTGTTACCCCTGAGGACTAAGATGTTCGCTTCATGTGTAATTTTAGTCGGCAACAATGCCTCTCCAAACCGAAACACACGGGCGGCGGTGGTACCTCCCCGGTCGGATTAAACGAGTTCTATCACCTGGCAAATAATAATAATATGTGTCACACACATAAACTACATAACCAAACAAACAAACAAACAAGCAGAACAACATCGATCGCCTCATCTCGGTCGTACGTAACAGAAACGTAGAGCGAGGGCCGTTCACCTCGGCGGGCAGCTCGCGTGGGACATTCGCTAAAAATACGCGCGGACGACGCGCGACGCATCGCAATCGTGCACTCGGCCGGTCCAGGATGTCGTGGCGTGTGCGGGCTTGGTGGTGGCTATGTGGAACTTGGGAATCAAAGAAAAAAAAGTTTTTTTTTTCTGTATAACTGTAGCAAACGAGCGTGCAGCCCATCTGATGGTAAGTGGTCGCTGCCGCAAATGGATATTTGTAACCAATTGCAAGTACGATTGAATCGTACCTACCTGAAGTTGGTCAGAGATGTGTTTGCGATGCGGACACCTGAGGACTAAGATGTTAGGTAAGGTGATGAGGATTATGGGAATGGCGGTGGCACTTACCTCTCCTGTCGAACTAGACGACTTCTATCACCTAACAAAAAAATTGGACCAAATTCATGTACCATTGATTTTTCAAAATTACGCACGGATTACCCTTATTTCGCACAATCCTTCTCATTGCGAGACGAGATCCTGCTGGGCACACCGATGAGACAATAGAGACAGTAATGAGTTCTGATTCTGATCATAATGATGAGCGAACCCTCTTCTTTTCTAATCAAAAATGGTCACCCAGTTAGGGCTAATTCTCACGATAAAATTACTATTATTGAAGGAGAAAAATCGAATTATGTGGTTAATAATATTTTATTAATATTAGATCGTTTGATCCAATTATTGTTGCTAATAATCTGAGTTACCTTATATGAATTATGTATACGGGCAAATAAAGTATTTAACAAAATAACGAATAAATATATCTTCGTATTACATTATATATAAAAACAATATTACTTTGTTTCTAATTAAAGTTATAATCCAATTGTTCTAGAACATATACACATATTATTATATTATGCCGGAGCAATTTAGTGACCTCTCAATGCTATTATAATTTTGCCCAAGTCCAAGGTAAGACATGACTTTGCTTCTACAAAGTTTTTGCTTTGCGGTTTTACTTGAATCTGTGTGTATGTATTCAATTTTGTTATACAATATTATGTTAACCATACCGTCATTTTTATCATCTCACTTCTGGATACGGGTCTCCTCTCACAATGAAAAGGATTTAGGTCACAATCCACCGGCATAGGCCCTATACGAATTGGAAGACTTTTATAACCTCAATAGAGGTGCAGGTTTCCTCACGATGTTTAGCTTCACCGAAAAGTAGGTGATAAATAACTTGATTTGAAACTGAACTCGAACCTTCCACCTCGATTCTTAATCACTAAGCTATCACTGTTTCGCTTGAACAAAGTACAGTGTAATTATTATCATAAATGTCCGCGTAATCTTCATAATCGTTTGTGACAGCAATGACTTTGACATATAAACATTGTCTGTATTAACGTTCCCACCTATGCAGTGGTTATCTGGTTATTCACCTGTAATGTCATGCGTCTTAATAAATTCCTACGTGTCAATATCAATTAATGAATATGTTTGCGAATGAAGTTTTATTTTTATATACAAGATTATCTCGTCCTGATTATCTTATATTCTTTGTACACTTAATCATTTGCGTTTGCAATGTTGGCTTGCTGTTAATTGATGAATATTTTATGTAAATAAATACATATAATAAAGACCGCTTCACCTTTTCTGATACTTCAATTTATATTCGGGCAATCCGCACGGGGCTTGATTCGTTTATAATTCGGATATTAATAACCCATTTCGGAATTCTAAGGGCCTTTGAAAAGAAGGAACCGGTTTATTGAGAAAATGGAATAAAACATGACAAAAAAGCAGCGTGATTAATACCAATCCCAACCTAAAGAGAACAATGACCGAGCTTTGCAGGCCAGTGTAGGTGGCGATGATGAATGTGGACGCAGGGTTGCCACACTGTAGGAATATACCCAATATTAGGGAAAATTAATGTTAATTTAAGAAAAAAATATTTTTTTATAATTATAACTTGTTTAATTTTAATTAATGTACCCTTTTTATACAAGAAATGTGACACCTTGTCCGCCTGATGGTCATAAGCAAATGAAATCAAATCTAGATATTGAAAACTTGCTCGAACGAAGTTGCTTAAAGTTTGAATGCAAACCGAGTGTAACTAAGTAGTAAATTATCATTGCAAAATTAGTGCTTAATAATTGTTACTACAATGCAAGTGAGAGCTAGAGAGAGAGTTAATGCTACACTTTGATGCTTTATTAAGAATTATATATGAGTCTTTTTTCCTACTTCTTCGTTCTTACTTATGAAGTCGCAAGATGTGAATTTCAAACATCAACCATTAATAGTATGCTTACATATAGGATTTAAAGTTTGAAGTAAAAAGTAAAACGTATATAGAGTGGTAATAAAATTATGAGCCGAGTGCCACCTACGACGAGTGCCACAGACGAGTCTAATAAAATGCAGTTTACGATGCGACCAGCTTGTAATGTTGCCCCGTTTTATTGTTTTTTAATGTAAATAATAATGTCAATTCCTTAATGTATATCGCTATTTTACTTGTGTTTCGTTTATATGTAGGCTGATTTAAAAACATCCCACTGTATTATTATTTTTTTAATGGTAGTCATTTGTAATCACCCTATGGTTTCTTAATAAAGATAACGTAAAGTTCATCATAAAAGATAATATCGTAGACAAGAAACGTGCTTTTAAAATATGAAACTATTTTATCAGTTCCATTAAAAATATATTGAATTGTCGTTTTATAAAATTGCTTACGCATTTATTTTGTCACAATTATTTTTTGCTTACTGAAAGTTGTTGTAAAAAATTTAGCCTTACATAATAATTTAATAAAATATCGATTACAGCTCTATTTATCCGATCCAGCAGATTAATTCAGATAATCTTAAAAATACACAAACCACCAAAGTCGATGAGATTGGTAGAATTTAAAGTTTCAAGTACAAGTTCACACACTTTAACTTAATGCCTGTGTAAACTGGCCTAGATGACACGAAAATTCATTGAGTGGATGATTCATGAAAAATATATCTACGTAAATACGTTCTGTCATAGTAACATAATAAATTAGAAACTCATCGTATTAAGTCTGTGAATTATATATTGATAATGATGACGAAACTTTTTATAATCTGTTTTATTTGTACAATCGAAAACTATCAGTACTATATACGTGAAATATCTATATCGGTAGTATGACGTATATACCTATATGCGCTGGGTTTTCATACATAACACATTATCTTTGTTATCATCATTCAGCGTTCAGATGAGAACGGAAACAAGCATGGTGTAGGGTCATCAACAGTATATTAAATAGCTTTGTACTTTATTTTGGTAGATACCTAATGTGTGGATATATAAACTATATTTTGGGACAGATTATATTGTTGTATAAGAAAAACGCGAAATAAATAACATACAATTTAACAGAACATAACACACAATTAAAGTTTGTATCCTAAATGTTATTAAGTATTTCCTTTTCGAAGAGACGAGAGAAAATATATTATGCGATATCTTAATAAGGATGACGTGGATATGTTTTTTTTTCCGATAGCGGAAACCCTAAATGTCGTTCACACACGACTGTAACTCCTCTACTACGTTCGAAATATAGGAGACCGCGTGTAGTCATAGTACCTACTTGTAGCCGTAGCATTGATCTCGCATTCGACTGAAGACGTGTTTATATTTTAAACATTATATTATTACGTACTTAGATACGATTGCATACTAACAGAGCCTTTAATACGCATCTCTCTGTACACTTTGAGTACTTAATCATCAAATTGTCTAAAAGCGGTACTTGCGAGGGCAACCTCTCCTAAACAAACTATAGAACTCAAGGCAAGCGGGATTAGCAGGCGGTCGCTAGTCTACTTCACACCGCATAACAAAGTTGCAATGAAGATTTGCGCCCGCAACGATATTCGGAATCAATGCGGTCGCATGCGGTGCTCGTTGCGCCTCGGACAATGGGCATGCGGGCGCGGCCCGGGGTTCGTTGCCCCCCCACAAATTACCCCCATGATCGGACGCTCGCACCACGATAACATCTCGTCCATTAAACTAATAATCCTACGTTTTCTTCACATGCAAAAGTCATAGAGAGTCAAAATTATAAATACACGGCATGGCACTAAATATAATATTTTTCTTAGCAACATCAGATTAGAACGAAGTGAATTTGAAGATATATTTATATTTTTACAAGCAGTCTACTCGTAGTCCACATGAACGTGGGCAAAATATCACAAACACACACATCACACAAAGAAAAGCGAGCCTTAACAAAAACAATTAGATAACAGCGCCACCTGTCGAATCCCCAATTGGACTAACCCCCGGTATAATAACCTATCTAAAATTAAAATAGAGACCATGTATCTGTCAATATTATTTACAAATTAGGATACATAGGTCACTGACACCGGCCGTAAGCCACACATAGGTATGTTCAAATTTCAATAGCATCCGTGAAGAACCTTCCACTATTAGCATAAACGAAATTAACGGCACGAGATTTTCCTTTATTTAAAAAAACATTCCACACATACAAAAACAAAACAAACAAACGAAATTCCAGAACTTGATATGCACGAAGTGTTTACGACAATGGTTTTACTGGCACCGATGATCGCGACACATTAACATTTCCTATGGCCGCAATAAAAGCATAAAATCCTCGTTAGGGCACCGGTGGGCCCTAATGAACCCCAGCACGAGAGCGGCTGCACCCGACCCACATGATTAAAATAATTTCACTCCGGACCCCTATCAGCGGTTCTTTTGTTATTCCGACTTGACGGTTTGTTTTGTGGTGATTATGTGGCGAGATGGTCTACATTTTAATGTGCATATTTACTATAGTATGTTCTTAAAAATTCATGCTCGTATCAACTTCTCATTTTTTTTTTGTCTTATGTGATTCAATTTGCAAATTTCTGAGAAGCCCTTCATCTTGCTATATACATTGCAGATATTTGGTAAATGAAGGTCTTGGCTTGTCACGACACTGCTATATACTTTCGAATAATTAACACCCGCAATCTCTCGTTCGATGTGTAAAGCTCTTTATTATGGAAATATGTTTTTGTTGTCACACGAAAAAAATGTACGAGACATCGCATTAGTAATAATAATAGTAGTAGGTAGTAGTAGTAACAGTTGTATTGATTTCAGATTCGTAAATCGTAATAAAGGACATACGTCATATAATTATATGATGATTGATTGTATTTTATTTAAGCGTTTGTTCTCACTTTGAAGGATCAAAGTAGGTCGTCGTAGTAGTGCGTCAGTAGTAATCGTAGTAGGTAGTAGGAGTTGCATTGATATCAGATTCGCCGCGACTTTATCCGCGCAAAAAATTTCATCCTCTTTTAACTCTTTCGGGGCAGAATCTTCAAAAATCTTCATAAATAAAATTGGACCAAGAGATCACGTAATCCCATAAAAACTTTGCCCCTGTTTTTCATCCCCTTAGGGGTAGAATTTCGCAAAATCCTTTCTTATCGGGGATGCATACGTCATATAAAGTATACACCCTCCAAGTTCCAGGGTTCCTCCTTTACTATCAGCGGTTTAGGCTATGCGTTGATCCGTCAGTCAGTTATTCAGGACAAAGCATTTCAAATGTATAGTACCTATAGGTTGCATACAAACAAAACAGCTGCGGTCGCAAAATTATCGATAACAGCACTACCACCCGACCACCGTTTTGCATGCTACCTGATCACGTCCAGTGCAATCCAATCCAATGCGATTGCATTGTGGTAGGTCTGAGCGAATGCTTAATGTGGTCTCATATCTACTCGTACTTAGCTCATTACATAAAATGCGTTACCTACAGATTGTTCAGCCAAAATATTATTGTCATATTGATAACATACATAACATATTATTAAAAAAAATATATTTTTTTAGTATATATGTATGTATACGTTTGTATGTGTTATGTGCATGTATGTTTTGTAGTTAGGGTACTGAATTGAAAAATACGTTGTTGGTTTTATATGTACATACCATCTATAATCTTTTAGAACATTTCGGATCTTTTCGGATCAGCGAGAGTAAACTGCAACTTAAGTAGGGGTAATAATAAAAATTGACTCGCGCGCATTGTATTGCGCAAGTCGCTCTATCGTTGCAAACTCGGCTTCACTTTCGCCCATCGCGCGGCTAATTAGGCCGTTTTTACATTAGCCGAATCGATCGAACGATATGTCGTGCCGATTGATGATTACTGATAGTAATGAAATATGCGATAACTAAAATTTACTTCAATTAGAACTTTGTGAGGTCATAGTACCGGTAAACTATTCACATGTCGCATTTCCGCCGCGTAGCAGTTCTTTATTAGCAATTTGCGTTTCGATCGTATGTTTACAGGACATACTTATATAGGTGACTAGGCTACTTAGGCCACTATCTTTCTTTAAGTCTTCACTGGTACACTCTATCTTTGGTCTTCAGCCAGTTGAACTCTAATTGTATCTAAAGTTGATTACAGATGTTTATATAATCTAACTATAGTAAAGATTGCTATTATTCCTTACTATGCAACGAATATATATCAACATACCCATAACCATATGGGTAAAGGTTTATGAGCTTTCATGCATGCATATGAGGTTATGTTGATATGTCCGTAACTCCATTTGCAATAATCGTATTACGCTAGGTCAAGCATTGTAGCTACCTACTGTTAGTACGTGTAGTTATGAGTTGTCCTATGTATGATAAGGATTAGAATGTTTGATAATTTTATTTATTAGGTATTGGATACAGCGGTAGTAGACGTAAACCTTTTTACTTGTATATTATGTTTAGTGTCATCCAAAGGTACCCTTAGCTACTAAGTTTCATTTCACTATGATTTATAAGAGGCGATTAGATAATATTAATATATATTTATTCCGGAAAAGAATTGTATCGGCCCTTTATGTTTAACTGTTTTTAGATAGCCATGCTTCTTTCAAAGCACGTCCATATAATTTGGACGGTAATTTCTTTTAAATGTACCAATTAACTTAAACATAAGCTTTGTATGCGTATTTGCTGTCGTATAATCGCATCGCATTTATATTTCTAGTAAGTACACAGCCTTATTCTATATTTAACATGTTAGTCCAAGAAAACTTTTAAAGATTGACTTTAGCAGATTAGAGTGATAAATTTGCTCTGCCTCGTTTCATCTCAATCATTCTGCAATCGGATAAGAGAGATAAGAATGTAGTTGTCAAATCGATACAGAATACGGATCCAGTTATTTTTAGTGCCGTAGTAAATGTTATCTATGCAAATGGCTTGAAATACATTGCACAGATAAAATTTGCAACATCGTGCCGACTGAAGCGATATTTTGTTTGTATTTATTTTTACTGACAGTTTTAGATGATTTTGATGATGTTTTTGATTACCGTGTGCGTATGATCGAACCGGTTTTGTGAATAATTTGTATAGTATAGTATAGGATAGTTTTAGATCCAATATGCATGGGTGGCATTGTTGTTAATAAAATTTTGTTTGTTGGCCTACATAATTTGAGTTAACAAAGTACATTGCCAATTATTTACTAACAGTGCTAACCCTAACTTGTTTTATGTGGGATAGGTAGGATTAATTCAAGATTTAACCGATCATCATGAAATTTTGTACACACATTGTCAGGGGTACAAGATTAAGTATAGTGTATTTTATACCTAATATTGAAAAATCTACGGTGCGCTTCCCGAGTTTGAACCTTCAGCGTGAGAGGTTGGACTCAACAACTAGGCTATCATTTCTCAAGAATAATGTACAACAATCCAAAAATACAGTGCCTGATTAGTTCAACCAGGAAGTCTACTCCCCAGCTGTAATAAGTTTATATATCATAGATACCTCCGATCCTTTTCATCCTCGTTCGTATCCGCACATGAAACGTTTCATAATCTACTTAAACGCTGTACGGTACGCACGTCGTGGAAATGAACCGTGGTCCACGTGGCACGACACTAGCTGTGTTAATTATACACCGGATGCGCACTTCCTCTAATTCAGCCGAGTCCCGACGATTACGCTTTGCCGTTAACGTTTTTGAGGACGACAAGAATTCGGGTGGTTCGTATGTTAAAAACGTTTTTGATGTAAATTAAATGTTTTTATTGTTGAAGTAATAAGGAGGTTGTTGGTCTTGCGTGTAACACTGAAAAGATAGAAAAGATCCGATTCTTATTAAAAAAAGGTTTATGTTAGTAATGCTACCTATTGGTTATTTATTAGAAGTAAACCGTTTGTACTTACTTACTGAAGAATAATATTGATTATTTATTTTGTATTTTTTTCTAAAGACAGATGAAAGCAGAAGTATCGACTTTGTGTAAAGATTTTCATATATTATGTGTTATGCTTAATATTATTGTACAAATAATTGATGTTTGTCTAAGTTTACTTAGAGATTGAACTTAAATTGAACCATAGACCTAATAACCATAAAGATTCGATACCTATATATCAAAGTTTTTTTCGAATAACCTATCAACAAATAGCTTACCAACATAACAACGTAACCAGCCTATCGATATTATCGTGACCAGAACACTGGAAAGTGAGAAAAAAGTGAATTTTATAGGCGTGGCCGACACCGCCCACAAAATTCACTTTAGTTCCGTGTCGATAGGCTTCAATGACCGCTGTACATCAGTTGTTTTTTATGTATTTTATTATTCAATCCTAGATATAATATGTACGAAGCGGCAACTAACACCGTATGTTCTTTGAAAATGATGAATTGTGACTCAATTGTGATATTTAAGTTTATGGATATACAATGTGCAAGAAAAATACGAAATAAATATGGCGGGTGAGTTATATTTCGCCACTAATTATCTAATAAAATAATCATTTTAACGTTACATATGTTTTTTTTTCATTCTTTAAACTCTATTTTATATTAAAAATATACGAAATAAATACGGCGGGAAATTTTTATCGCGCCAAATTTTACCCATCAAAATATTTTATTCTACATACCTTATGCTTTATTTTCTTCGTTGGCTCTGTGTGTACAATGAAAATTAGTTCACTACCCTAGGTCGAACTAAACATTCTACCTAACCAAAGTAACTCTTTTGTGTGCAACGTAGGCATATACTTAGGTCGAAACTAATGAGTCGAGTTGACTAAGTTACCATTACGCTTTGCCGCGTCCCTTCCGGCCGAACCTAAAAACTGAACTCTCCTTTGAACTTGGGAACTCTTTGAACGCGCCGCCGGCCGAGTAATTATTTTATAACGTTAGCCGCGTCGGGGCCCTGGCGATGACGTGTACAAAATGTAAGCTATTTTTGACTGGTGGTAAGTGTGAACTAAACAGTATTATGGGGTTCGTAGCGCTGGATGTTTTAGATGCGTCTTTGCGAAGTGAAATTTGTGGCTTTAAATTTTGGTTTCTTTGTAGTTGATTAAATTTTTTAAACTTTAAAATTGTAAATTATTAGATCCAAGTTTATTAGGTATATCATAACATGAATACTTTGACATAGGTGATAAGAATGTTTAATATTTTTTTACAAATTACTCAATATATCTATATTATAGTAAGTGGGAACCCTAAGTTTATTTATTGCGGTATATTTTTTTTTTGTTGATTTTACTTTAATCACCTAATACCATTTGTTTAAATTGACGTTTGTTTAGTCTCTCTCGTATTTGCTGTATGAATAATGCCTAAACAAATATGTAACTTTATTATGCGTATGACTGTTTGTACTTATACAGTAAAAATAATATTCACGCACTGATTATTATAGACTATAGTATGATATTACGATAAATTGTTCCTACTTACAACATAATACTACAACGCACGTATTATACAAACACAATGTAATACTACTACTTTTATTAATCAAAAGAAGCAGAGAAAAACCCTCTTTTTCAATAACAACAATACATTAGCTAAAATTGCTAAGACAAGTCATTCAAATTAGCTACATCTTTCTAGAGTTTACCGCGAAAATTAAATTATAAAATATACCAAAAATTTTCCTAAACTAACAGACCACATGTATCAAAAACTTATAAAGTCCCTCGTAAGACTTACTCGCTTCGAAGTCTGAAATTTATTAGGTACGAGACGCCAGCTTAGAACGGATTTTGCTACGGGACTATATTTGCAATATAATTCCTCCCAATAGACAGGTAAAGTCGCGAGTAAATCTAGTCTAGGCATATCATTCAGGGGTCAGTGAAATAGAAAGCGGTTCTACATAACAATAGTTCGTAATAACTTTTGTTATTTGTATTTGTAAAGTTACGTACGGTTGTCAAGGGCAGTGCTGCTTTGAGAGGTTATGTGTTTGTCTTATATGTTCTTAGTGTTTATTACCCGAAGGCTGACAACGGGATCCTATTATAAAGACTGCGCTCCGTCCGTCCGTCCGTTCGATTCAATACGGCTAGTATCTTTTGAACCGTAAAAGGTAAACAGTTTGTATATACTTAATAAATATTAGGTGACCTGGCAGACGTTGTCCTGCCATTTTAAATGAATTTAAGAAAAAATGATATGCGTAATTTTATTAAAATCAATCTGGTAGTTTCGGAAATTAGCCCGGATAAACATCTTGACACGAGATTTTTATTTATGAAGATTTGCTATCTACGCCGCCATTACAAAAAATAAAAATAGAATGGGGGATCCTCATACAGCAACCGATACTTTTGGGGGTATTTCAGCGTATTTATGAACCGTAGCAGGTATCGTGTACCTCGCTCGTGGGAACGTATTCATTGGAGTAAAACTAGATAAGACAGACGTTGAAAAAATTACGTACTTACGTGTGACGTGTGCATACTTTAGAATTTATGATATTAGATTAAAGGTGTAATGAATTGATTAGTATAAATCAGGTTGTTTTTACCCGTCTGTCGTAGCGAGCGATGTCTTAGCGTGGTAAAGTTTTCAAAGGAAACTTGCCACTTGCAAGCGTTTTAAACTATAGCTTTTCTCGCGAGGTTTTCCCGCACCGAAAATCGAGTGACAAATGATAATTTTGAGACAAATCAGCTTGGGGACCTGGGATTTGAACTTAGGTGAAATACCAAAATTTGTCAGTGCTTAATATGATGACATTTTTATCAATAAACAACAGTAATGTTTGCCGCGCTTCTACTGGCTTTCGAAATATTTCGAGTAGGCATGGCTCGGCGCAGCGTTTGGGTAGATAATGAATCGTTTGAAATCAACGGGTATGTTAAATTATCATTAACATTGTTAATGTCGAATTAAAAATTCACTGCGTAGGACTTAATTAGTAATTCATGTTTTGTTTTGCTGTCGTAGACGGTTGCGTTGTTGCTTTTATTCTTTTTGTTCATTTTACTGCGGACCTCTTACTGTTTGTTTATTGCAGATTTTTTCTAAGATTATGCTTTTGTGTAATTCTGTTAGGAATTTATTATTCGCTAAATTCGTACTCAAATTTCTTTATATGTTATATGGAAATTTATTGTCTATATAATGTTGTGTGATATGTGCATATCAGTAGCGTAGCATGCCTTAAAAGGGACCCGTATCAAAATTTGTTGGAGGGCTAAATGAAATACACGATCGGGGCCCCTGTATCCTGGGGCTACAGGTATCAGATCCCTGACACCGTATCATCTAAATGGTTGATACGACGGTAGCTGCGCCCCTAGTGCATATTATGATGAGCCTCAATTCGAAATGTACACTTAGTAAATGTACTTATGGTACTAAAGAGTAATATTTTTTTTTTTTTATTGTGTAAAGGAAGCAAACGAGCATGCAGTCCACCTGATGGTAAGTGGCCACTGCCGCCCATGGACATCAGTAAT
>DWNR01001069.1:0-16335 GCA_018250455.1 Polygonus leo
GGCTATTTATTATGACGATGTATATTACGTGATAAGTCGATCTATTTGCCGCCCCCCTGGACATGCCGCCCCCCTGGTAATGCCGCCCTCCTGGACATGCCGCCCGCGTGCAGTGCACGCCTTGCACGCCCGCTTGCGGCGGGCCTGCATACAAGACTCTTCCAACATTCAGCAAGATAGTCATTAAGACATATCTTCTAAAGGGTGTCAACGGAAACCTATTGCTAAGACTTTCCTGTCCGGTCGTCCGGTCGTCTGAAACAAAACTGCATCTTTGATCCATAATAGGTAGACACATGAAATTTTCACAAAATACTTAAAAGTATTTAAGAAATTACATATAAAACTGTATTCCAATTGGTCATGACGACATCTGCTGCGACACTGCCGGATGATTACTGATGTCTATGGGCGTCAGTGACCACTTACCAATTTACCATCAGGTAAACTGCATGTTCAAAAAACTTAGCCGATTATTTTAAATTAATATAACCTTGAACGATAATGCAAGTTGTAATATGCCTCTTTGTAGAAAGGATTGATTGTAATGTAACACATTGCTACCGGATGTTACTTTTAGGTAATTATCGTTTTTAATTCTTTTTTAATTTATATTCCCATAAATTACTTTAATATCAAACATTTCAGACAATTGTAAAATTACATATAGGATTGAAATTTTACTAAATAACTGTTGGATTTCACTTATCATTTAACCTTCACAACGTAAAACGTCACAAGGGCAATACATAGACGCCCATTGACAAACTGATAATAATATTTTAACACCAATTTGATTTTTTGATTTTATTTCAATTAAAATTCTAGTACCTATATAGTGTATAGTACCTATATACTCGTAGTGGCGAACAAAAATGGAAATTAATCAATAAAGAATAAGAAAAAAAAACTGGTGGTGTGTTAGGACTTTAAATTAATTTATGTTTATTCATAAATGTAATTTCCACAGTTGATATTTTACTTGTTATATATAGGGAAAAAAGAAAAGAAACGAAAAAAGAGTTATAAAAAGTAATTTGTAAAAATGCGGCATAACATCAGGTATACGCCTGCTTCTCAGTTAATTTTCAAATAAGCTTTCATTTGCTACCAACATTCTAGACAATATCCTAACAGGAAAGAGTTTGAAAGGTAGAAGTATGTAACCTTTTTGAAATGCCAATGCTAAAGATTACTAGAACGAATTATTACGAAGAATAGGGGGTTCCGCCCACGTAAAGCCGCCATAAATCTTCTTTGCTAATTCATTCACTTCCATTACATTGTCTTTTAGGCAGAGCAATAAAAAAAATCAGGTATTTGGGTACAATTGTATCTACTAAAGTATATAGTAAATATATAGTACAACTCATTAAATTTAAATAGTTTTAAAAATCGCACATTATCATCGATTGATTGATCTTCTTCCTGGCAATAAATACAAAAAATAGTTCTAGGTCAGAGATAGCCTTAAAGTAAAAGTAAAAAATCGTGTCAGAAGTTCGTAACCTTTTCAAAACGCCACTGTTGTGAAGAGTGCTCGAATGTTCTATTGTGCGATGCTCGTGTGGGGCGCTCTATTCGCAATCTTTGTTACTCAATTCCGTTAATAGCGTGGCTTTTTCCGTCTGTGCAGATAAATCGATAAATAAAGCAAAAAAACTGCAATAAGTTCTCAAAAACGTTAGAAGCGTGACTGCCACTGCCAAGTCATTCGCCCTGCTGGGTTGGTCGAACCAGATGCCTCAACGCAAATTTTTGTCTTTATAGATACGTCTTTTAAGATACGTGCGAAGATAAGTAATCAAATACTTTTATTCCGAATTTTAAACATACTCAAACGACTCCGCAATACTACTATACTCTCCCTATTCCGACATGCTAAAGATATTCCTTTAAATGCATCTTTAAAAGGTTCGATTAAGCTTTGCTCTTGATGGTCTCTAAAGTTTTTCCTTCCATTTACGTCCAATCTGCTTGCGTGGTTAATGCTTGTCATTACTCAGGCTATACGGCTTTTCAATAAACGTGGCATAAACGCATAATTGCATGTTACGCAATATACATTAGCTCGGATTACACTTTTTATTATGAATGACATCTTTGCACAGCTAGTACGTGAATAGCATACATAAACGAAAATGGAGGTCATACTAATGTGGCGTGTGGAGGCGATAGATACCAGAATGTCCCGCTATCATACATTTCCGACGAATGTTATTTATGTCTCTTGTTTTTAATATATTTACGACTATTGGATTTGGAAGTAGTCTTAATTTAATAATCACATGTTTTAAGGTTTATGTTGTGTTGCAACGGTTGCATAATTTGATCGTAATATTTTGTAATTCAATAAAGCATTAATATTTTTATCAGGTAACATATTTGGTTTAATTATTGATTTGTAATCAAGCGTATTGTGATTTGGAAATGCAATTAAGTATTAGGTAATAGTTAAGCAACTTATACAAGTTATGGATTAAAGAATAATAAAATACGTATAAATTAGTGACCTTATCGTAACAAGATATCAAGTTAAAGATCTACTACTAATAATAGTAATAGATAATCATACTTTAGTTATCGTGAAAAGATTAATATTATTACGCTAAATAATTCTGAAAATATGCGGCTTAAAGGAATGCTAAGCATATTTATTTTTTATTTGGTACCATTTTATTTTAATAATAAAAATACTTTATTAATATAAATAAACAGGGTAAAATTTAAACTTATGCTAAGTAAGTTGTAAGTAAGTATTAAAACCATAAATCATTAAAGCACCATAATTAAAAGTGATAGTCTAGTAAAATTTATAAATCCTGTGGGGATTCTAGCTTCAATCGCAAGAGCTATTCGAAGTTATGTGTTCATTATTACTTAATTACATTATGGCAAGCTATTTCCTGTGCCTTCATACGCGTGGTATGCCTGTGCATCATAGTCCCACATAAAGTTCTGCATGTAGTATAAAGATGCTGCATAAAGATTATCAGTCCGCACATATCCAGCTGAATGATTTCTAGTCCTTCTCGTTTTTAGAGAAAATCCAGCTTGGCAAGGGAGGATTGATGAGTTGAAAATTATTACATCTTTCGTCAATAGTTTCAATTTTAAAACAACATTGTATTGAATAAAGTAAACTCATGTCATATATATTACAGATATATTATTTCCAATCAACTTAAGACATTATTAGATCAAATCAAAAAATTACAACTATAAAAACGGACATCCGAATAATACACGACAAAAAAGATGATGGTTAAAACTTCATTATATGTACCAGTACGGTTAAAACTTTATTAAGTTTTAACCTTACCAAAGTCATTATAACAATATTGGTCAAATGTGAAAGGTGTTGGCCGTCGTTGCTCTTAAAATTGCGCTCTATAATATTAAAACAATATATATAGGTGATATGCTCACCAAGTATAGAATATAATAGTCAGAAGTCATAGTAGCATAGTATGTTCGTCTTACCTACAATTTCATTAATCATGCAACTAGTTTGATATTGCTTTGCCTCGCGTCAAATAGATTGACTATTCTACTTCTTCTCGCGTCAAATAGAATAATCTAGAGCTTTGAATTACGAAGTAGCTATTTACTAATCTGAAACACAGATTATTACATATCGTATAAGTAATCTTTATAACATGTGTTTTAGTTAAAATATACGTATATTAGTTAATATCAGTATAATAACAGTATTTTCATAAAATCAAAAGTGCCACTTTTTAGAGTCATTGCAATTCTAATTTCACATTGTAAAATTAAAAAGGAAAATGTTTTATTCACATATTTCAATCAAAGCTACTATTTGTAAAAATATAATAATTTAACAAAAAAATTACAGCCCCATTTTACTCACCTAATAAGAATACTAAAAGAGATTGTCACAAACATATCAATTTAGTTGCAAAAGTTTAATGGCAAGGCTCGGTTCAAGCTATTCTATTCACGGTTGTATTATTCGAAATTCCCACTTATGAGAAACAGTTTCTACGTGACCTTTGCTATCGAATTCTAGGTGATCTCTCGGTGAGTGAGAACACACGAAGGTTGATCAAGTAGACGTTGTTATGTCCAAGTAGATGTCAAGAGGTTTATAGGTTAGGATTGTTGGAAAGAAATAAGTAAATGTTTATTCGTCATAAAAATGTAATATATAAAATTCTTGTGTCGTTGTTTTTGTTGCCAAACCCCTCCAAAACGGCTCGAGCGATTCTTATGAAATTTTGTGTGCGTATCGGATAGGTATCAAAATCGTTCAACATATATTTTTCGTACCCGTAAATGATAAGGGTGGTCCACCCCAATTATTTATTTTTTATTAATTGGACAATTTTTTTTCTTTAATTTTTTTACGATTTGACGTTAAAAATACATACAATCCTAAATTTTCACCATCTTATCCCCAACCTCCATTTTTTATGGCAGAACGTTTGCTGGGTCAGCTAGTAATGCACATATTGCAATAAAGGAATAAAACGAAGGAAAAATAATTCATATTAAAAATTACGTATAACCTATACCTACGTCTTCTTTGTAACGTGTCTTAATCCAATCGTGATTTATGTTATTAGGTTTCGGGGATAAAATGTGGTCTTTGATTGAGCACAGAAAACGGCAAAAATACAGTCAGGTTCTATTCGTACGCTAAATATTTTACATGGGTTTTTATTCCTTATCTCATAATTATTTATACTTATCATTTATGTGACTTAAGAAAAAAAATGGTAGTACCATACGTTTTAACCCTATAATACATTTGTTTCATAAACCAAAATTTTTGAAAAATAATAACTACTAATATATTTTCTCATTAATGTACGCATGGATGATGATTTTGAAAGCCTCTCAAGAACAACGGTTTAATTTTGGAATATTAATATGTAATAACGTCTTCATAAAGGCAGCGTAATTACAATATAGCGTGCGGGTCAGATAAATATTAACTAAGCGATAAAATAGGGGAATATCAAGTGTAATTTAATTACTATTATGACACAGCTTTATAACTTTGTTCTAAATATATAAGTATGTACCAACATACAATAATAACAATGGAGATTACATATTATTCATGTAATTTAAAAAAATCGGTTTATAAACGTCGAAGTTATCCGCGAACACACATAAAAAACATATAATTATATGGTCGAATTGAGTAACCTCCTCCTTTTTTGAAGTCGGTTAAAAATAAAATGAAAATCAAGAATTAAAAAAGCCCAAACTTATATGAAATGTAAAAAATTATACACCCTATGAAATCTGCTTTTAAATTAAATTAACGTATAACAGGAAAGTCAAGGTTGTACCTTCAATCAATGGCCACTAACGCGAGTACTGAGATAAATGACCCTTCTCGTAATTATTTCATTGTGCAAGAAAGCAGGCTTGGCACACGCCTAGCCAAGAATGATGTTATTACTGGGTGTGTAATACTATAACAGTGATGTAACGAGGACAAAACCCTATATAAGAATTCATTGTATCATTCATTGTTTCATTAAGATACAGATCGCCTTTTGTTTTTATTTCAAAGTCTTTTTGTCTAACTCCTATCTATTTATATACATTTTCTGTGTGATATAATAAAATACGGCAATAAATGAGTATAAACGACGTAGGCAGGCCACTAGATAATTAGAAAACTTATAAAATAAAATACCTACAGCAAAATTATGGATAAATATTATTTCCATGGAAATTTGGATTTTGTAAATTTGCGACTCAACAGCAAATACATATAGTATCTTCTGAACGAGTACTATTTCCAGCCGTCATGCGAAATATTGTACTACAAGATACATTTATATGTTGGTTTTTTTATAAGTTATATTGTACCTTAACAAGTTTTAAGGATATTTATTAAACGTTGGTTCCTAAACACCTAATTAATGATTCGTGCTTAAGTTTCACTGTTGTAATGGAATCTTATCAAGCATCAACTCGAATTAAACAATTCACACTTTAATTATCTCCTGTTGCTATAATCCTCTTAATCAAGTCTCGATATTATATCGACACTTGACTTAGATTTATAATAATTGTATGTTTAAAGTGTAAATTCTTGTCAAAAATAGTAGTCAATCAAATAGCAGCGATATAAATTAGTTTAACGTAACGATAAGGATTAGTGCGCATTCCTCTTATCAATTGAAAGTCAAGGTCGTCAATTGAGAGGTCGGTCGTAACTGCGACGCGGTGGAATTAAATAGCCCTTGTGATCATTTTACTAAGCTAAGAGATTGATAGAGATGCGGGTTCATTTGTAATAATGAGTACACAACAGTATTCACTGATTTGAGTGATTGATATGATACACAAAAGCTTTGTTTTTGAATGGCTTTATAATTTGATAGATTATACTATACTTTAGTAATAGTTAATGCGGGGACAGCAACGCTAACACGCTGACAGTACAATACAACTCATCAGGAGATTATCCTTTCCTCTAAATAGAGAAACGAAATTAATAAAATTAAGTACTTTTAAAATATTCAAAATAGTACAAATACATTCCGTAGAATATATCACTTAATCATTTTATACCCTCTCAGTAGATACTGAAGTCGAAATGAGAACGTATACTTATCCGTAAACTCAGCCTATAAACCTACTTTCGTAGACTCGATTTTTAAGCTCTCTATAGGCAAAGATCTCTTTGTGGTTCCACTACGACCTATTACGTCTTATGGCATTTAAATAGTAATGTTCCTGAGACTATGTAGGCATTGTAGTATTGTATTTTCATTTGAAGGCCAATTTAATTCTGAGAACTAGCGACATAGCGACGTACACAGTGACCGACTTTAAGTAGGACTGCGAAACATCAGATGGACTACACGGGGTTAAGAAAAAATGTAACACATTTGTATCATTTCATGCAATAACGCGACAAACACTAGTGATCCAGAAATCCGTTGGGCAGTGTGCTCGTTGCAGAAAGGAGGCCATATCGGCAACGCACGCACAGCTCGGCTAGTGAAAGAAGATCGTCCGTGGCATATTCAATGCACCTATCGCATTTGTGCAATCTATCTCACTGCAACTATTCGTCATTACCGCTTTCTGACTCCAGTCCTTTATTTAGATCCTTGAACCTTTCAACCACATAAGATTTAAGTCCTATCGAAGTCTGCTCAGCCAAGAACTTGTAATGCGTACGGCCGACATGCGACACAATATTTTAATGTAGTTAGAACTGTACTGAAATAGAGGTCAAAGACTTAAGCGACGTGATAGCGAAATGATCGATACCGCGAATATTTGTTCCACGCAACGATAAAAAGTGCCATATTTCAAACATTTGAACACATTATACAATTTTGTTCAGTAGTTGTATGTATATCATCCATTTTTTATACGTTGAGGTGTCAAGAAATCGACGGAAATAATCAGAATCAAACACTTCCAATTTACTAATCCAAGCGTCTGTATTAGTTCATTATCAAGCCTTAGACAGAAATTTATATTTTATAATTCAAAAAACAATTGACATAAAAATTACAATTCACATAGCTAACGTAGCTATTTATGTTCATAATAACTTCGGATTCTGAGAGAAAACTTAGGGCGTTAGGAATAGGAGCTCTGATGATTATGATTCTCCACAAAATGTACGAATATTTTTAGTTTAACTAAGACGCTGACATATTATCTAAAGCAACAAAACACTCCGCATGCTTATTATTCCACGGAGATGAAACAATCCACGTCAGTTCGAAGCAGTTTACATTCTGCAACACAAACAATTCTATTTATAATGCAGGTAAGCGTAGTTTTGCACGCGCAATGCTCAGGCTGGACCGAATTATGGCTTCATTTGTGTACAGGATGCGCGGCCGATCTGCAAATCATGTAGACTATGAAACCTTGCATACTATATTAGTATACTGTTATTACTCAACTGATTACTATTACCTCTAATACTTATTGCATGTAGTTTACTTACTTTAATTACCTTTAATGTATATGGATATATTCATTTAGGAAAGGAAATTGTGTGTTACATAATAACATTTACGATTTCGCCAGTTGATGGAACTCATGTAGATCGGTCGGGAAGGTACCACCGCTATCCTCATAATCCCTGAAGCAGTTATTGTGTTTCGGTTTTAGGACCGAGACGATCATCTAAGTTCTCAGGGGCTGCAACGCATTTGTGGCCAAATTGAAATACACTGCAATCGTACTTGGTGTTGATTACTAATGTCCATGACTACCATCAAGTGGACCACTTACCACACCACTTACCATCAAGTGGGCTGCAAGCTCGTTTGCTGCTTTTATACATAACATAACAAATATAAAATAAACAAGGAACCTAACACAGTCCTTTACTGAACTCTCTATCTTTTAACCCAACATAATGTTCGTTATGTATATGAATTTAGTGGCTATTTTATTATAGCCTCATAATATAATACCATTAGGCAGTAGGAGTAAATTTACTAGGGTATGATAAAACAACAGTGCGAAGATTATACCTGCAAGCGGAAATGACATAGATTGAACGTAAATCCATCTCGACGCGATATCAATTCACGGAGAGTCCATCGGCATTAATTAATGCTAATATCAAACGGCCTCGATTGAAAAACCCGGCTATGAGATTAAATATGCCATTTTCATCATAAATTATAGATCTAATTTATAACGACTCATCGAATATGAATCAGTACTAAAAGCGAAGCGAAGAATTTGACATAACCTTACTCTATGTTAATATGAGAACCGGTTTGTGATGGAACTAAGGCTAAAAGTGAAAATGTTTTCGTCACACACCTTTATTGACACGGGGAAGACAAACTCGAGTGGCCTCCGCCATCGTCCACATTTCACGTTAATGAATGGAAAATATTACGCAAGTAACCAGTGTAAGCTCTCGTGATCATCTTATCAAATTGAAATTACATAAAAGGCGAGTAAATGTTAAAGCAACGTTCTTTAGTGAACAGATTCTCTTGAATAGTACGATACGACAAAAACGATAATAATATAAGGTTTTATACCATAGTTATAATAGAGGTTAATGATGCTCGTCAATCATTTAATTTATTTTGTATTTTAACTAAATCTAATTAATTGTTAATGAGATTGAGATGGCAATTACATTCGCAGATTTTACGATTTGCTCCACAACATGACTTCTAAGTATGAGCATGACTTCGTCTAGCAAATGTAGTTATTGAAAGGTAAGCCATCTTCATAATCGAAAGCTTTGTTGAATGCCGCTAAATGACGCAACACTTGCAATTGCTGAATCAACCACTTTCGCTGCACTCTCGCCACTATTGCCTTCATCGTCCAGTTAGGTTTACATTATTAGAATTTTCACCTCGATAACTAGCGAACATAGGCACAGTTAGTCGAGCACGAGGAAACGCCGTTGTCTCTCATATTACAGTCGTAAATCTATGCAATAAGGTCGTTATCGGAACGGTGCGGTCGTAATGCGGTGGGCGTCACACGTGGGGACGGGTAAGTGCATAGGAATGGAGTCGAAACCTGTTTTATCCACGGAACCACCACGTGCTCTCGAGATTATTTGTCCACGTACCAATTGCTTCTTGCAATCAGTGTAATAAGTATTATAAGCGGAGCGAAGCAAATTACACGCGTCCCCGTACGCGCCAACGATACGTCGTCGTAGAGGCAAATTGACGCATGTATACGAGCGCATTGGCTAATTGAGTTTGCTGAACTGCGATCCACTTTTAAATTGTAATCAATTTGATTTGGTTATTATGTGCGTTGATCTGAAATGCAAGAATAAAATACTAATGCAATTTTACATTAGTTCTAAAGATTTAAATGTTAGCAATTTAAAGTACCTTTAACGTGACTGTTGGTGTTAATTTTGTATTTTTCGACTTATGTAGCAATCTTGAAACATAAACCTAAATCCAGTTCTTTTTAAAGAACAATCGTAGACTAACTAACTACATTACTCAACCTCTTTTCGCTCCTCGAAGTACTCCGATATGACGGTAGCGACCGGGCGAGGTAGCTACCTCTACCTAGATAAAATACTTACAAAAAGCGGTAACTTATGCGGTAACGTATACATCAGCAAAGTATTTAAGAGCCTATTTTGCTTTTGATGGAGCTATTAACGGCAAATGTGTGAAAGAAAAATCTTCCCCAAAATCTTTAGTAAACCAAACCTTGTAAAGTATAATCAATAATAATTAATCGAATCTAAAGTTTAAAATAATAACATTGCGATGCCATATAATTTTAGTTCACCCATATAGCAATTATGACCTGATTTAAATAGCTCCGCTTAACAAAACATAATAAAAACGTCTTGTGGTCAACTAGTGCAGCAAATAAGTTCTTACAATACTTCCTTGTTGTAAATTAACATGATACCGCGCTTTAAACGTGCGAGCGCATACCTTCGAGGAATTCTGTGAGAAAATCGGACTAGAGATGTATATTGTATGCAGACATGCAGCATTACTTCGAGTAAGTGTGTTATTATGTATACTCGCGATTGCACGTCACGCCCAAATTGCGGCGGCGATGTTCTAATTAAATTCAGATAGGTGCTTACTATTCGTTTATTATACGAATGGGTACGGTTTGCAGTACTTTTGCAATTGATGCCGGAGATCGATGATATTTTATACTTATACTATAAATGTATTCTACTTATACTATAAAAGTCTCCATACTAAAACTCGGTTGTAATGTAGGTATGTAGGTATAGTTGTTAGGTTTGCAGGGTTTTTGTATACCTATCTAAAATTTCTGAATAATCACGAGTATTTTTCGGTAGTAAAATTATTATAGGTAATAAAATCTTTACTGTTTTTGTTACTTATATTTATTTTTAACAAAGCTATGTTTACACATGAAAGCTCAGCTCAGCATTCTGACTGTTCGTTTCGTATTAATATGAAATAGAAAATCCTTATATTATCCCTTCGCACAAATATCTGCTTGTCCCAATTCTGAGACGTATAAAATGTGTGAGCCATGAAAGAATTTATAGTTTAAGGCCTTCCTTGTTTTCTTAATTTTTACTACCGTCTGTGAAACATAAATGATTCATGGTTTTTCATAAATCAACATGATATTCCGGGTTCAAAAAACTATAACATTCATCTATGGCGAAAAATAGATATTTGATGATAATCAGGATGCATACAATGTTATGCATCCTGGATTACTAGCTAAGTCTAGAACTTAGTATACTTACTACTTACTAACTATGTTAAGATTTAATGAGTTACATCTTTCATCGTAACAGAGTCACTCAATTTTGATGATTTACGAGTACTATGAATATTAATTATAAGTCAAGAATCATGTATCGGAATACTACTAATTAAACAAAAAAGTTACATTATGTAATTGTCCTCGAGTTGTAGCAGTTATGTATGTAAATTGCCCAATTCCATTACTTAGTAATAGATATGCACATTTTGCATATGACTAAACTAATTTCCATATCGTATAATTTAATTATGCTTCATTTGAATTTCTTTGTAAAAGAATACTTTTTTACAAATTTAATTATACGTTCTATTAACTACAGCTAGGTCGACACAGGTGTACCATCTCTCACAAAAAGTAAAGAAATAAAATAACACAAAAGAAAATTTATTACGATAATATCGTTCTACCATAATTTATTTCAGTTGAGTATAAAGGACACGTATTGCCATTAAATACGAGTATTAGAATGCTTCACTGATTGCTCTCCATTACACAATGCTTTGTTTTTAAATATTACTAACCTAATTTGGTCTTTAGGGATAGATTGTAATAATTCATTCAGTGAAAATGTAATATTTTCGAAACAATGTTGTAAACACATGTTTGTATTATTTTTTCCAGGGTATATAAGATCCCAGACACTTTTAACATCACATGGGATCAGTACTTATGCAATTTTACTTAATATACAAATTTTAAACTTATTTTAGTAAGTTTGATAAATTAGATGTAAAAATTATTACCTTCTTGTTAGTCCAGTAGATATTTAGGTCACGTTGTTTTGTTTTTTTTGGCCAATATTCAATTTCTTTTTACGTACAAGTCCCGTTGTCTGACATCCACATTTGGCAACAATAAACCGAACCGCCGCACGTGCCTTTACAGAACTGATTACTAATAATGCAACTGAAAAGTATTTCATTAATTTATGTCTATACGAAGCCGTTACACATAAAAATGTTTATTACCCGTCAAGTTGGATGAGATATGTCAAGAGTGCAACATCATCTGAAAATGATGGCTAACTGTTATTTAAATTATAACCGGATAGTCTAAGACCGACCGCGTTATTTGAACGTCCGTCTACTTTTTAATCTTTTTTGGTAATTTATTTAAAGACTAATACGACTTAAGCAATTCCATTGAGTTTCTAAAATTATCATCATAACATGTGCTTAGGGTAGTAGTTTTATTCACGATCAATAAGAATGAGAGCTTTAATTTGACGATTTTTTGTATACAACGCCACATTTGTATACTTATGTTGATTTTTTTATTATTTTACAGCGGTTTTAAATGGCTGGCGCTCTTAGAGACTAAACATACGTTTTTGGTATTTATAAAATAAATTTTAAAATACATATTTTTTACTATTTTATAAATACCACTTATTTCAATATCAGAAAAAATAATTTTAAGACGTGATAGAATACTATGGTCGTATTTAACCTTCGTTTGCATATAATTTACTCGCGTATTAAAATTTAATACGGCCATATTGTAATACGCGATTAAAGTATATGCATCTATTAAACTATAAAATATGTATTGAATATAACGCAGATAAAGTAGAAAAAGACATGTTAATAATAGTATAATAGCAATAACTTCGAGTATCTTACAAAGGTGCCTTACGAACGCTTTTCTACCTCGATGTAGGAGACTAGGAGACTGTGTTTACGAGTTTACGACATGTATTATAAGTATTATAACCTACGGCACTTAAGTTGACTTTTATTACTTATTCTAAGATTTTACGACGTAGGCTTCGAAACCGTTATGATTTTCAATTAACAAAATTGGCTCTGCAGTTTTACGTCTTTATGTTATTCTTTGCTATTAATGTTATGTTACTTGTGAAATAACTGTATATAAGTCTACAAGAAATAATTGCCACTTTATATTTTAATATTAAATACATTTACGTCATGCAAAGAAATCGGGTTACATATTGGCAGATTTATTTTTTTGTAAAGTTGAACATATGACCAACCATCTGTATTTAGGACTGTTACGTCAAGGATGCAAATGTTTGCTACAGAAAATTACACAAACGATATCACGATTATTAGCATAACTTACCATACTATATTGTGTTATTATGTCGAGATTATAAATGATATGTGGGACGCGAACAGTAGTATTGTGCGCGTGCATACATTATTGAACAGGTGTAGAGGGGCAGGGCTTACTTTGCGGTCAACCCAGATGAGCTAGCCAAGTGCTGCGTCTCCCATTACGGAATCACCATCTCAGTACTCCGTGTACAGTTATCCACATAGCGAGTGCGGTCGCCCATGTAGGTCGAGACTTGAACGTGAAATTAAATTAATTTATCGTCTGTGAATTCCATGGCTAATTGGGGCTTTTGAATAGAGTGCGCGCATAGATGAGTGTTAAGAGTTGTTTTGTTGATCCAACGAGGTTTTCGAATACATTCCGAACCTCTTGATTACGCAATATTCAATTAAAATCCTGTATTAAAAAAAAAAAGCTCTCAATACACTCATAACCCTAGTTTTGTAAATTAAAGGGGCAATAGAGACACAAGAACAAAAACAAGTGCATACACGGTCAGATCAGACATCAGTTTTTACTAATAATGAATTTGACTAATCTTTACACAAATTTATTCTCACAACAACATTCTGATTGCCATAATTTAGTAAACAAAACAAAAACAAAGAGCTTTATCAATGTTAACCTATGTGTGTACATTTTTATATTTACCTTGGCGCAAATTAAAATTCCTATCACTCTTCTGCTGGATAAAGTAATTACGAGTGCACCGCGAAATAACTACCTTTATCTAGTGTTGGCAGACAGCAAATACATTTTAATATTTCGTCTGCAGCCGGTGCACCGACAGCCCATTAATATAGATTTGCACACTCGCTACGTAACAATTCGAGGGGGATAGCCCCATCAATCATGTATGTACGTAGCTACTATAATCTGTATCGGTAACTATTGTGCACGGCCCCCAGTATTTAATGATTGCAACGCAGCATGCAGAATACAACGACAAGATTACAATAATTGAGCTGGTGGACACAACGCGGGAATTATTTATATCTATCTGGAACTACCTTTTTTAATTTGAAATTTTTCATACCTCTGTCCGTTATAGGCAAACATCAATAATTTGAAATTTCTAAATCATACATCAAAGATTTCTATTGATCTAAAAATCTTCTCAACTGGTGAAATTGCTACAAATTTAGTTACGTTTTTTTTGCTTTGACTTTATAATTAATAATTCGAAATTACCCCTTTTTGTTCTCTACTTCCAGGGTTACTTTCGAACCCTTTATTTACGCATCAGTGAAGGTACACAATATTCTAAGCAACTTCTGTAATTATGCTACTATCGATCAATATCGTCATATATTACATGTGTTTTTGGAAGCGTAATAAGAATAATGTTTTAGTTTTAACCACAGAAATTCTTTAGGTACGATGTTAACTCACCGCAATGAACGTATCTTATCAAACATAGGTACACAGTCTAAAATACGCAATGTATTATCATATTTACACTGCTTCATATTATGTGACGTCCATTTACAGGATATGACCACAATGATAAAAAGACGTACAAAGTTTTTCATACACAATTAAACAAAAATTATAGAACAAAAAGTCGGTTTTAACGAAGTCAACAACAATTTTAACGCAGTCGGTTAAAATTAAATATCGTAAGGTAGAGTAGGTAGGTACCTGCACGCGGGACGTAATTTTTGGTTGTCCTTTTCATTCGTTTTGCTAAGTCGATGAAATTAAGTATCTATCTACATGCATTTTCATAATGATTTGATATTTTTAGTTGACCGAGCAAGCGAAGCGAGCGAGGTCTACAAATCAACTTGGGGCAATAATATATTTTTTGTATGTATGTATGTATGTATGTATGTATGTTTGTAACGCAATAACTTTCGAACCGTTGGTCTGATTTTGATGAAACTTAAAAGGCACATAGGATCTGTCAATAGAATTTTTAAGTTCGTGAGGCAACAAAATCGGTTAAGCAGTGCACAAAAAAAATACAATTAAAAATTAAAATATCCAATTACTTCGGAACCGTGTGTCTAATTTTGATAAAAAATATAAGTAGAAATTATCAATAACATTGTTGAATGGCTTAGATTTAAGCATTTAGTTTTGGGTTATCAAAAATTTATTATGTTGAGTCTAAGTTCGCGGCGAACAACTAGTTATTTTGTATTGATTAACATTACGTTTTTCAAAGAGTTAATATTTTTCTAGTCTTGTATCAATTATTTCAAGCTATATTGGCCATAAATGTAATAGTTTACCAGGTGATAGAACTCTTAGGTATGATTTAATTGTACGTGGGGATGATTACTGGGTATGTTGATGAGCGGCAGTGGCGACTCTTTTTTGTTTGTAGGCGCCATATTTGAAACTCATATGTTAATAATTTGTGAACCCCGTAGCCTGTTTCGGCTGTAGAGCGTGCCAAAGAAATGGACATACATACATAAACAGGACATAAACCCTTGTCCTGGCGCAGTTGGGTAAAATACAATATATTAGTATTATAATCTTCTATTTTCATATTTTGTTATGTATGTCGTACATTTGTCTACTGGCTGTTATTGTACGAGGTATTTATATACATACATGTGAAATCATAATTGTTCTGGAAACTATAAATATGTGGCTATTTGCTTTATGCAATGTTACTTATTACTTTGTATACAACGTTTGCTATGAACATTGTATTACTAAGTGTTTCCCGGTTGTATCGGTTCCCGGGAAAACAATTATGTTGCATTTGTACATAAAAGCTTACTTGGATTAGACATTCGAAAACTTTTACCAACAAAAAGGATATGAGATTAAACCAGTGCAAATAATGTATATTATTTAAACAAAAGGAGATATCAAAGAGAACTGAGAAAATCACCGTATAATCATTATTCTACCGTATACCTCATTTCCTCATTTGGACCCACGTTTATACTGATTTTAGAACTCATGTAGTTCGACTGGGGAAGTATCACCGCCACCCTCATAATCCACCGTGAAGCAATTTATTGTGTTTCGGTTTGGAGAGGTGTGGTTGCCGGCTAT
>DWNR01001070.1:0-16334 GCA_018250455.1 Polygonus leo
ACATTTGACTGGATCAATAAGTAAGCAAAGGATGCCCGAGCAGAAAAACCATACACCCGACCACCCCAAGGGGGCACACGTAACCGACACCCCCCACTAACGGAGGGGGGGGGACTCCACAGATTGCCATTTTCTCTTTGCCTACGCTTTAATTAGTTGCGTAGTGATGCGTGTGGATCCATAATCCAGTGATATTAAATTGCCAAACAAGTCCCATTTGGCTAAGAAGAGTCGACCTAACAAACGCGCTCAGCAACAAACAGCGTCGAGTTATGATGATAAAATAAAAACTGAACCGGTCATAAAAACTAAACCAACAACCATAAAAGTTGAAGCAAGGGGTGGCAAATCATATTTGTAAATATGTTCAAATCAGATAAGAGGCTATCTTCAAAAGTATCTCGAGATGATCAGTAATAATAATAAATTAAACCTAATTCATTTAAATGTAATCTCGGACATCTCACTACCACAATGGCCGCCAGATTAGATAAGCAGCGACACCGCTTACACCATACACAGTTAACAAAGCATTTTTCTTCACATGCGATCTCTACTTTGTAAATCTACTTATCCATATTAATGCGAGACAGTTCATGAACTCGTAGACCTCGAAGTCAATATGCATGTATACAATTGTAGGGAATATATAAATTTATTCGATTCATGCAAAAATTATTGTAAATTCGGGCAAGAGTAAATTTTTGAATGTATGCAAAAATGTCCAAAAGAATTGCCGAGGACATGGAATGCGGAAAGAACGCAGATTGTACAGTCGGAAGTCTTTTCGCTAAAAAGCTGCCACACTGCCTCCTAAACGCTTTTAGTTGTCAACCTTCATAAGAACAAGATTACATACAATATGGTATTCTTATTGACATTGTGAACATTCCATTAATTCATTACATTCATCATCATCATAATCTATTGTTGTCCGACCTCTGGGCATGAATTTTCTCTAAGAACGATTTACGCCATAGTCCATCTCACTGGTCAAAAGAGAAATGATGAATTTCACAACATGGTCATCTCCACCGTGTTTTCTTTAGAAAATCAAGTGATAAATAATTACTAATCCTAATAATTAGTAATCATTTTGAAAAATCAGAGGTGATTTGAACGCTGGATAGAATCGTATGATGTGTTAGACCCCCCGTAGAGAAGAGACCTAAATCAAAAAATGTAGGCTATAACTACTTAGTTACGTACAGTCGTTGGCTTACCAAATATGCTAGTTCTTTGTTACTTAGCTTCGTTCTATTCATCTCTATATTGTATTTTAACAACAGATGTGTCACACTAGATGTATCATAAATTTAAAGTATGAAACGCTTTGGAAATAAAAAAACTTTCCAATTTTATCAGAATGCGTCTGCTTAAATAATGGCATGAGCTAGGCTATGATAAAGTTTAAATAACATAAGAGCCTAGTGATCCCGGGAGACGTCGTCATGTCTCTAAAGAAACACGATAACTGCCTTGCCTTACCTGTCAGTTCCAAAAGTAACCAATCTCTCAAGTGGGGCTAAATTTTACATATATATGAAAAATATATATTAAAATTGATAAAGTAATTTCCGAGATTAGCGTAGACAAACATCGCGATGCGTGATTGTTAAAGATTTAGATGTTATATAAAGTGAAATGAAATGAAATGATTTAATAAGTGCATAAATAATGTTAAATTACAACCCAATTTGAGGTCTTGGCGATATTGCAATAGTAATATTTAATGCGGTATGTGAAGCAGTACTTAATAGACCTAACATTACCACCGCTTCCCAAGGTGTTATTATTATGGAGAAGAAGCGGCTATGCTATAAACAATTATATTTTAAACCAGCAAAATATAATTCTACTGCCAGCTAAAATATAATTCAACTAAAAATAACACAAATATTTACAACGCACGATAAGTATCACAACAAGCGCATAGGCTTGTCTCCTTCTGCGTTATGTTTTATATTCATGAGGTACATGAGACGCATGCCGTGATTTTGCATTCCATGTGCTTCTAAGAAAGAAGCCACGGTCAGAACTACATTTCGCGGGTACCGTTATTCTTGAGATATTAGTCGATTATTAAGATTATACCGCGGTAAGTGCCGACATAACAGGATAATTAAAGAGCGGACAGTGAATAATATCGTTACTGTAAACACCATTAAACGGCGTTTAGTTCTGCAGCAGCTGGCAATTTAATATATAGAAATAGAAAAGTAAAAATAGTCAACCCAACATTAAATATTGTAATCTATAAGTGTATATTTTTGGACTAAAAACCGGTTAATAATACACACAGAGGTCGCGGGTTCATATTATGTTAAAGTTAATCTGTTTAGCAAATTATTTTTTTCCGAATTATTTTATGTCGTTACCTGTACTGACGTTACAAGCGGACTGTGAAAATTACCCATTAAATACAATGATCATAAAATGAATTTTCCTACTAATTTACAATTAAGCCGTCTTCCTCGATTCGTATCCAAAAGCGATTCCTAATTTGAGTCGATGTTGCGGCAAATTGGCCGTTCGCAAATGCGAATCGGTTTAAAAAGCTTTGATTTTTACGGGCGCTCCGCAACGCTCATCTCGAGTAAGCGTCACAAGCGGGGCTCCTTGCGAAAAGGAGCCAATCGAAATAATTATCATAAAGTAAATCCCCCACAATTCGGCGGCCGCCCCCGAGCGCGCGGTAATGGCGGGCCCTCGCCCTAGTGATGGCTATCGGAAACCAGCTAAATCGTATCGATGTATTTGTATTCACACGATAGGATGATGGCATTGTTGAGTAATAATTAAAGAATTTATAGTAAAAGCAAAGACGTATGAAATTATTATTTTTTAGGTCCGGTTCTATTCGATTTGATGCTCCAAATAATGATTATGATTTCGAAAAAACGTGTATAGAATATGTCCTATGTCTACGTAAAGAGAGAAACTTCTGTTTTTTGATGTAATTTGTATATAAATTGTATAGTAAGTATACGTTTAAGCTGTATCCCATTTTAAATAACTATAACTAATAGAGAAGTGAAATAGCAGTCCGTTTATGACTTATTTACATATTGAGCCAAGTTTAAAGAAAAAGTAAGGTCAAAGAAAATGCCAGTGTTTATTCATAACATAGAAAACATCGATGTTGCCTGCCGTTGTTGCCCTCAACTACGTGCAAGCACTTGAATACCATAGCTAAGTAAGAGCAAGCGAAATAATCGTGCTTTCAGTTTTTCCCTTATGAGGACGCTCTTATCTCTGTATTGCCGAATTTGCCGATGGAATTAATGTGCCCGCTTGCTTTTACATCTATTCCGTCTTTTTTGTTTCCCCCTTCCCCATTCTCAGCTAATGCCAATAATGGGTTGACTCTGTATCCAATTCCAACAAAAATGTAATGTACGCCAATATTGCCGAATTCGCTTAAGCCGTAACGATGTTTCAATGTGCGCCGAATGAACGCTATAAAGTATCTGCAGATATAAAAAAAATGTACGTTATACCCAAGCGCTGTTCGTATTTTAAATAGTTTAACGGTGTGACACCAAATCTATGAGACCCTATTTCACACCGGCTCGTTTAGCGAACTATGCTTTTATTATTAGGCGTGTGGTATGACTGAGGTGTCTGCGTGAGACTGTGCGGTAATAATAAGTAGCCGGTGCCTACCCACCCCTCGACACCCCGACCCCTCAGACCGCACGCGCCGCGCTTACCACTCAAAAGCCATCTTAACTTAAAACCGGTCTTCGATATCGCCAACTTTTATATTGTAAACCGATTCGATGGAATTATGTACATGACCTAATTTTTAGTGTATCGGTTGTTTTTAATTGTAAATTATTCAAGCTAAGTGGGGTCATCGTATGGTGGCGTGGATGGCGTCTCGCGGCGTGCTGACGCGTGACGCGGTCGCCCAGCCGCCGCGCCACTAAGCCCCTCAGGCATAATACATTTGCGAGTGTGTAGTGCACCTTTTGTTTACTGCTGTTCTCAAATCCGCTAAACATTAACAAACGTTTGAATTTATTCGCTCATAAAATAAAATTACATTACACTGTTACCTCGACGGCAGAAGCGAGCCGTCCGAATCGTATTTTATAGACGACCTTACTTTTAACTGTCGCCTATATTTCCAGTCCTTAAAACGCGATCTTCACATTGACTTACTATTGGAGTTTTATACTTTCAATTGTAATAGTTATCTTTATCTACTATTCTGTACAATGATCGAGGTAGTTTACGGCAAGGAAATGACGGACAGTCAACGACTCGCTGACAATACTCTCAGACAATATAATATTTCATCTTCAACAGTTCGGTTTGCACGATCATTTTTACCTCGTACGTGCAAGGTGTGGAATGAGCTTCCTCCCGAGGTATTCCCGACGCGCTATGACATGGGGTTCTTCAAAAATGGCGCGAAAAGAGCTCTCCTCCAAAGCCGGCGATGCATTGGCGGTTCCTCTGGTGCTGCAAATGTCCACAGGCGACGGTGACTACTTTTCATCAGGTAGCCCGTCTGCCTTATCGCTAGGTTAAGATGTAAAAAAAAAATATTATTATGTATGTCACATTCACTTCATAATGACATTCATTATCATACATATGTAACAAATAACCCATACAATGTTTCATTCGAGTGCAACGATGATCTTATTACGAGCTCGAGCTCAAACGAAATGAAAAGGCGTTATTGCGGTACTTTTATTTAATACGAATAAAGTGGTATGACGAACATGTTGTGTTGTGATACGAGTGTGTCGCAACGCCGGCCGGGGTACGTCGACGCGTAAAAATCATAAGCTGACGTAGGCACGTTTCAACACACCTGCCCAGCACACCAGCTCAGCTTATAATGTAGCGGGACAGATCTTTCTCTATGTACTTGTAATTAAATATTCAGATTAATTGTATCAGACATTATGTACGGAGATAAAATAGGTTTATACGATCATACACGGTATACGATTGTTGCAATGTAGTTTTAATCTAATATTGTATTAAATTTATTTAGCAAAATACAACAATTTATTAACTCTGAAATCCTATGAATTGCATATTAAGTGAAAACGTTACTGTATTTCTTACGTATTGCAATATTTGTATTGCTCATAAAATCTTTATGTTCTAATAATTTGTCTGGTGCGTTGTGTGTAATCTGTCTAATGTGCATTTTAACAAACTGTCAATAAAAACCTTGCAAAAAATATTCTAATTCTCGACAAAAAAAAACCATTCCTCAAACAAACTGTTGTATGAAACCTAAACGCAGCTACTTACTAAATTTGCTTAAATGCATAATTCCAAAGTACAGTGACCTGCACAGGCCGACGAGATTTCTGCTCTTACGCAAATGCATTCACGCTGCTCCGTTGCACTGGCCACGCTCGGCCCGGTGATGAATCACTGTGATAGCTATACGTGCCTAGCCAATCTAGACATATCAACAGTCATGATGTGGACAAACTATGTACTTAGTCGCGAAACTGTGGCGTTCGTTTATGACCTGTCTCCACTTCCTTTTTCTATAGCATTGGAATTACTGTGTTAACTATACATGCCTAGCCGATTTAGACATGTCAACAATCATGATGTAGACATATTAGCTAGTCGCGAAATAGCGGCGTTCGTTTATGAACGGTTTCGACTCACTTTTACACTCACTATTATCACTGAATTAGAATCACTGTAACAACTATAGGTGCCTAGCCAATGTAGACATATCAACAGTCATGATATGGACAAACTACATATGTACTCGCGAAATTGTAGCGTTCGCTTATCACACTTCTCCACCTCCTTTTTCTGGCATTAGAATTACTGATTACTATACGTGCACTTCATGACTGTTGACTTGTCTAGGTCTAGCCGATCTAGACAAGTCAACAGTCATGATGTGGACACACTAAGTACATGTCAAATTGTACCGTTCGTTTATGGCCTGTCTTGCATTTCTTTTTCTCTGTCATTAGAATCACTGATACCTATAGATGCCTAGCCAATCTAGACATACCACACAATCATGATGTGGACACACTATCTATTAGCGAAGTTGTAGCATTCGATTAGGACCTGTCTCGGCTTTTTCTCTGACTTTAGATACACTGTGATAACTATAGGTGCCTAGCCAATATGGGCATGGCTAGATTGGCTAGCCACTTCATGACTGTTGATATGACAACAGTTACGATGAGGGCACAATGTCTATTCGTGAAATTGTGACGTACGATAAGACCTGCCTCTACTTCCATTTTCCTTAGCATTAGAACCAATGTAATAACTATAGGTGCGTAGCAATATCAACATGATGTGGACATAGTGACTATCGTTAGCGAAATTGTAGCGCTCCATTACGACCTGTCTCGACTTCCTTTTTCACTGGCATTAGCTATTCTATCAACGGCGGCCGCAAGATGCTGTTAGTTACTGAGAACGATAGAGAACTATTAAGGTATATAGTTAACCGAAGCAGTCTTTACTTATCCTTTTAGCACTCGTAGTATTTAAACTTTTTATAGAGATCCAATTTGAGAATCATGTAATTTATTCCTTGTTTCGATTAATTATTAATGAAGTTCATTTTTATTGTACAATTAGAAAATTGAAATTGATATTTTAAAAAATCCATTTTCCTTATCAGGGTTTTTCTCTACGATATTATACAAAACATTTATAAATTATACCGTTGAATTTTAAGAAGAGTGATTTACAATTAATCACTTGAAAGATGTCCTTGCACGAACATGGCATTCTCGGCCGTTCACAGTGCAAGACTAATGTTGTATTAGCATAATTCGTGAGACTAGAATTTTGATTGATGGAAAAACATGCAATATAATTTTATACACAACAAAGAAATGTTGACCTTTTACCTATTGGATTGTAGTAAGTTTTGCATCATATCAATTTGTTCTGATCACTTACTGTAATATTGTATTGTGACTTTTGACTTTTAAGACTTAAAAAAATAAGTTTACGTGAAAGAATTTGGTCTGTATCTATTGAGGATAGAAATGTAAAGCCAATGGTTTGCGCTGTTAAACTTTACTTGGAGGTTCGTGAGGTCAATATGCCTAATTTAATATGAACACTTCAACTTAGTCCTCACAAAAGGTAGAGTCATTGATACCATGTAGGAATATGTAACTTGGTGTTAGTACTAACAAAGTGTTAGTAAAATCAACATCAGGAGATTAAATTTATGATTACTACTTTATTTTTTATGTTTTCATTCGGATGCCATAGAAACAATTGGTTAAAAAAAGGAATGTGTGATTTGAAGTAGATGTTTCTGAATTTGCAGTAGCGATGGAGGAGGAATCTACAGAGCTGCCGGGCACAGACGGCCTGGCGCCGAAGCAGCGACACCAGGCGAAGCACCGCGAACTGTTCCTCTCGCGGCACGTGGAGACGCTGCCCGCGACGCACATCCGCGGCAAGTGCTCCGTCACGCTCCTCAACGAGACCGAGTCGCTGCTCAGCTATCTCAATAAGGATGTGAGTATGTACCGGCCACGCAACGACCACTCGACGTCTACGCTGCTCGTCCTGCCCGTAGCTCGCTTCTATAGTTTGAACGGAACGTCATGCCGCTTACCTGCTGCATGAATGTCGATAGCCGCGAAGTAGACGACAACAGGGTACTCTTTCTTTATGTGCAATCAAACATCACCGACATCGAATAAAACCATTAGTGTTCCTCGCTTTCTTCTGCAAAAGCAATATAAAATATACATACTGCTATGTGATTAGAGCGAAGTAAACTTCAGTAACTTGATATTCCTACCGGATTTTACGATTAAATAAAATAACTAGTTTTCATAAACCGATATGTATTAACGTCCTTATAAAAGTATTCTTATTTCTAAAGGCATTTTATAATAATACAGTACAGAGTAATTTAAATACATGACTATCAATTAACAAAAGAGATTAGAAGATTTTTTAATTTATTTTCGAGCCATCGCTACTACACTTACCGCGCCGCGTCACACGGGTCACGATTGTTATGCCGTGTCCGCCATTTTGTCTTATGCACCGGCATGTCACACGAATGAGCCTATATGGAATGTGTAGTACTCACGTTAAGTACTTTTCAATCTCATTAATCAAGTAGATATAATGATACTTGTAATGTGAAAAATCGAAAACGTTATTATGTGTAATGTACGTGCATGTAGTTTTATGTATGATTTAGGAACATTGTTTTTAATTATAGCATAAATAGTATAGCTAGCCATACATCAGTCGACAAAATCAATAAGTCGTCGTACCATACAATTTTGTATACCGCCATTCTTTTGGAATATTAATAAAACATGTAATTTATATTATTTTTTATTAATAATATAGTTAATTTTATGAAACTATCAATCAATATATCACATAGGCTCATAAATTAGGTTACGATTAAAATAAATCTGGGAGACGATATTCCGAAAGTAGCAAGGTGACATGTAGTTCATCTGCTTTTAAGTATTATGTGGTCATCACGACTCTTCAATAGCCAAGTTTCTACAGGAAACCGAATCACAAATGTGTTGCTGCCATCCATGCACATTACAAAGCGACCTTACTGCAACAAGAAGTCGAAAGAGCTGAAATCAGACGAAGAAAAGTTGTACTACAAAAATGATACTACATTCTAGTCATACACAGAATCGTTACACTATAGCGTCATCATAAGTTACAATAATATTCCATCTACACTAACTAATAAGGAAATGAGCCTGCACTTGTCGACCTATCTCGTATCACTGTCCGCGTTTCCTGTTTTGTATTGTTTGCCATTACAAATATAGAGGTCGAATCTTAATGCAAACGTACGATTATTTTGTGAATGGTAATCCGATTGCTTTTGTTTCAATTTTGATTTTTAAATTTATAGTTCTTGTAACGGTTTCGGGAGATTTATGATGGTAGAGACTGGGTTAAGCTTGACCAAGATAGTTTAATAGATTTAATAAAAACACATTTTATCGTAAAGACAATATTTTTTTAGGAAGTTTGATGTACTTAATTCCCTAAACGCATTTAGAGAATTCGGAATATTTACACATGCAATCTCAAACTCTTTACAGTAAGTGGGCTTTAATCGATTTAGGACCATCCTGAAATAATATTCGAATTATTTTCATGTCTGGTATCTGTATAGCAACTACCATCGTTCTACCGAATATGTATTTAAACTATGACAGAAAAGCCAATTATACTATTGAAGTATTTCCTAAAAGTAACTTCAAAAATAAATATGATACTTATTTTAATCCACCAACAACCGTGCATAATATTATTTTAATCGTACGAATACCTCACAAAATGTACGTTTTGTTTCAAGTCGAACTAGAACCGGTAGTCCTTGATGCAGAAAGTAGATTCAGCGCTCACTCAGTGAAACGTATTTAATTATTGCTGCACAATTGATCGACAATACATCGTGATCACCATCTATCTATTAAATCCAATAGTAATGTCTGAGGACATTTTAATTCTATATAATCTGGCCGATATCTTTGTTGCAATGAATACCTGGTTTTTGTCACTTTCTTATGTTATACAAAGTAAAAAATCCAAAGTTTTTACTGTAAAGGCCTGTCTATTACTTTTCAATATTAGCCCAAAACGATTGTCAAAAAAGTTTACAATGAGTTTTTTAACAATCTCGCTCCTGAACTGATTCTAATGTGATAGAATAAGTGCACATATATATGCACTAATTTCAAATCGATTTAGAGACTAAAAAATTACGCAAAAATTACCATTCATCAAAATCATTAGTAGGTAGTTTAGCTCTTAAACAAATGTTACGCAATTATATGTGCCATCCAGTATTTACTTGATCACTTCACGAGAAAGGCTTAGAATTAGCACACTATATTTTTTACCTATTATCATAAGCAATTAAATTGTAACGCCGAGCTACTTTGTAGATGAACTTGGCTATACTGAGCCGGTCGTGTCCGATACCATCAATGCCAATCACCACCGCGACAAATTCCTTTGATCCACACAAAAAGCTAATAACATGGTTGGTATTCGCTATTGTTTTCTTTAGACGAACCATTGCTACGAATGTCGCCAATCAGTGGCCATGTTGACTGCGAAAAAATACGTAGAATTCACACTACGCCTTTATACATTGATAGCAATGTCACTTTCTATTGGCATTGCTACCTTGTTCTAGTCTAATTATCATAAAAAAATCAGTTGTGATAATCGTATCTTTACCTGATTCTGGTTAATAATGGTAACAAAATTCCCCGTGATATTTTTAGTCTGTAGAAATGAAATACATATTAATAATCGCCTAGGCCTTTATACGAAGTATGTGCCTTGAATGCCAGCTTACTAGATAAAAAATAAAAAATATAGGTACCGGTAGTAATATTCTTTTGCGTAACCAAATATTTATTCGCTATAAATTATTATATAATCAATGTTTAATACTCATTTTAATACATTTTCGTCATATGGCAATATGTTGTTTCTAAGATTGTATTTTAATACACAACTTTTCTATTGTTTCAGGACGCATTTTTTTATTGTTTAGTATTTGATCCTTCACAAAAGACTTTATTAGCAGATAAGGGAGAAATCAGAGTTGGAAGTAGATATCAGACTGAAGTAACTAATTTATTAAAAGAAGGTATGTATAAAATTTGGAGTATAGTACAGCTTTATCCGTTGAAAATGTGGGTTGTAAAGGTTTTTTAAATATTGTAAAATTATAATGTGTTAAACTATTTTAAATTTTTGTGTATGAAATGAACAAATCTTGCATGTTTTTTACAAATCTATTGTAACAGTAAATCTACAGGGCAATAAAATGATTAAGCGATCCATTCTAAGAACATTCACATGTAACTGACCTTCAATATATCTATAACATTGCATTAGGTGGCACAAATACTTTATAAAATTCATTATGTTTATCATAATTTATAATGTATGTTATTTTTATAATACATACATAGCTCAGATATGGCTTAGCCGATTTATTTTAAACAGTATGATTATTATAACATGTTTCATATTTTGGGGTTCCTTGTTTCCAACTAAAGTCCTAATTCTAGTGAATACGCCCTATTCGCAACTTACCTTTCGTCCGGTTTACATCCCAGACGTGAGACGGACAGCAAAAGCGTCCATCGTTTTAGAGTGGCAAACATAGCTCAAAGAGATTTCATGATACTACTTCAGCAGTATCACACACAAGCAAAGGATGTCATCCATGATGTCCACTTAAATTTGAGTAATTGGTGGTTGTTAAGTCTATTTTTTTATTTTTATTTATTTAGTAATCCAACAGCGTAATACTACTAACTTAAGCTATTTAACAAAAAATGTGTAATATACATGGCCAAAACAGGATTACATAAATTTAAATCTTGTTACTTAAGTACTATTAAATCGGCTTGTAGGTATATGAGTATACATATTATAAGTCTATTTATTTTCTTACTGCATTTTTGTTCTATATTTGCGTCAGCTATGCGCCTTACACCATTTAACATCAAATATGAAATGCCTTATTTGTATCACAGACAAAAATAAAAGTGTATATTTATTCTATTTTTATTTTATTTATTCTTTTATTGTACATACAATGGGCGGACTTAATGCCTTAATGGCATTATCTACCAGTCAACCCTTGGTGATGATGAGAAATAGCGGTAGGCGTGTCCAAAATAAATAAATATGGAATAATAAAATAAGTAAAAACATACCTACATACAATTTATAATTATAATAAATTTACATACATAAATATAATATAATATAATTCATACACATATCATTAAACATATAACACAGTTGTTAACTTTATTGCTGACTTGTATATTGTATACTAACGTGGTACAATGATCAATTTCTAGGCGAGGAGGACCCGCGCAACGGCGAAGCGCTGGAGACGCTCGTGTGGACGCCGGAGCACGGGCTGACGGACCGGCAGATCGACCAGTTCCTGGTGGTGTCACGCTCGGTGGGCACGTTCGCGCGCGCCCTCGACTGCTCCTCCAGCGTCAAGCAGCCCTCGCTGCACATGTCCGCCGCGGCCGCCAGCCGGGACATCACCCTGGTTAGTTTAATACATAAACAATACAATGGACATATAAGTTTTTATATCTTTGCATACACATATATACCTTCATATGCATACGTATATTGTCGCACATGAACACATAAACAAACATGTCTACGCACCCTAGTGTATATATGCACACACTAAAGCAAAAGTAAAAAATTATTGAGTGAAATTGAATGATCATTTTATGGTGGTCAATTGGCTTTGGTATGATGCCTTCTTCTCTTTTTAAACTTACGATTACCAGTCAGGCATGAAATCATTCTATTCCAAAATATATTTATTTGTTATTTTTTTTATAACATAATTTTTCCGGCATATAATCAAATATCATCTCGGTACTGTTGAGCCATATCCATAAAATATTTTTATAATTCTTGGTCAAATGAGTCAAACAATCAAGAAATCATTAACGTAAATTTTGTTAACCTAACAGACTAAATTCAAATCATTCAAAAATCATCTTGCTTCTCTTATGGTCATGAAAATTGCCAAACTGTTCTAATTCAACAATATAAATAAACAACAATTTGTAATGGCATAATATATAACTAATGTATATTTTTATGATTGTGGCAGTTCCACGCAATGGACACACTCCACAAGTCGGGCTACAGCATAGAGGCGGCGCTGTCGTCGCTGGTGCCGGCGAGCGGGCCGGTGCTGTGTCGCGACGAGATGGAGGAGTGGTCCGCGTCCGAGGCCAACCTGTTCGAGGAGGCGCTCGACAAGTACGGCAAGGACTTCGGCGATATACGACAGGACTTTGTGAGTATACGTGTGTTTTTATGTGAAACCCGTTCTCCAAGCAAGGCAGAGGCAAGCAAAGTACAACGGTACCCCAGGTTTTTTTTGATCTGAAACTGAACAATGTCTGTTACAAATTCATGCGTTTGTGTTGGGTATAGGTGTACTAGTGTGATGTGTATGTCAGTGTGATGGGTGTGTCAGTGTAATGAGCTTGTTAATATGATGGGTGTGTCAGTATAACCCTCTTCGCTGGTGCCTTTACGAGCGGGCTGGTGCTGAGCCGCACTAGATAGAGGAGTGGTCCTCGTCCGAGGCCAACCTGTTCGAGGAGGCGCTCGACATGTACGGCAAGGACTTTGTGAGTCTGAATGTCTTATTACATGAAACGTGTAATGCGGCGAGTCATGCCGGCTGTTGGCGCGGGCCGATTTCCCGCGTAGAGAGGGAAGAAAAGTACAACGTACCCCAAGTGTTTTTGATCAGAAACTAAGTAATGTGTATTAGAAATTCATGTGTTTGTGATGTGTATGAGTGTACTAGTGTGATGTGTGTCAGTGTGACGGATGTGTCAGTGCGACGGATGTGTCAGTGTGATGGGTGTGTTAGTGTAATGAGCTTGTTAGTATGATGGGTGTGTCGGTTTAACCGTTTTCGCTGGCTCGACAAGTACTTAAGGACTTCGGTGATATACAACACAACTTTGTGAGTGTACGTGTGTTTTATATAAAACATTAAACATCGGGTCATACAGACTGTTTGCGTGGCGACACTACTCCATGCATGCCGCTCTCTTGCACAAAGAGGCAACCAAAATACATCGTCTTGACCTAAAGGAAAATTGAAAAAGGTGTATTATACATTTGTATGTTAGTTTCGCTGGTACCGGTGAACAGGTTGTTTGGCCATATATCTGTATTTGATGTTAAACATTAAAGCGTCGGGTCGTACCGTCCGTTGGCGTGGCGACTTTATGTCTGAAACTGAATAATGTGTGTAAGAAATTAGTGTGTTATTTATTGTTTGGGTGTTCTTATGTGATGAGTGTAATGAATGTGCTAGACAGTTGAGTGTGATATGACTATTTTTTATTAATCACTTCATAGTCTGATAGACTGCAAACTTGTTTGATATTTCTACAGGGATTAAAAAAGTATGTTATGGTGCTATCAGTTTAATAAATATTGCCCTCTTCCTATGACCAAGCTCAGGGCACATATCTGCTAAGAGAAGCGATTGCAATATACTGCTGTTCCACTTGCACCTGTTTTCTGTACAAATCGAGATAGTGACACCAGAAAAAGACGTGTTCGCCAATATTAGATATTATAAAATTAAAATCAAAATTCATTTCTTCAAACTTGATTCCTTTAGAATTCTTTTTGAATGTCACAAAACTACTGCCGCTTCAGAAAGTTCGCTATGGAGACGCTTCTTCTTCATAGCTTCATCTTACCGCTGTTAGAAACTCCATAGGTGTTTTTTAAGTGTATTTTTTTTTAAAGTTTGCATTACGAAGTTTAACTTATAAAAATAATAACTAATATGCTCAATTCTGTGTGTGCACAGTTGCCATGGAAGACGCTAAAGAACCTAGTGGAGTACTACTACATGTGGAAGACGACGGACCGCTATGTGCAGCAGAAGCGCGTGAAGGCGGCCGACGCCGAGTCCAAGCTGAAGCAAGTGTACATTCCCAATTAGTGAGTGTTTGTACCGAACATGTGCAATATATCCCTTTATATGTGTCTCTGTTTGTTGTTGTTTTGCGAATTCTTTACGTTCATTTATTTATGTTTATATTATTTTCTAATAAGTTTAATTGTTTTGCTATTAAGTGTGTGTAGAAATATGATTTATCATTTAAATAGATTTTTGTTATTTTTATTGATTGCAAATTGCGATCGTTCTACTTTGAAAATATGCATCACATTTCGTTTTTATTTCGTTGCTTTGTGTCGTTCGTCTTTTTGCATTGAGATAAATCAGTAGGATGTCGCTTACAATGTCACAATCATATGTTAAGAGTACTCATTCATAAAAACCATTGTTTAGAATCTTATATGCAAGATTTTGGTATTAACATTGTATATTAACCAAAAAAAATGTGTTATAAACTAGCGTCCCATAACATATAATGTACTAGTGCTCTTATGGTCTCTACATAACAGTAACTGTAACTTGTAGTTAACAAAACTTTGATATCGCGTCCACGTATCGCTAAGTGTCGTTTTCGTTATCATGCATAGTTAATGTAGTTATTGAGCTCAATTATACGGAAGTAGACGTATCGTTAATACACCGTAGTTAACAAGCTCCGGGTATCGCAAATCGACGTCGTCGTGTATAGTAGTCAGTATTGATTGTGTCCATTAATGTAGTTAAGCTCAGGTAGACGCAAGTAGACGTGTCGTTGTTTTTACTTGTTGCTAACGTGCGCGTTAACGTAGTAAATACACCGTAGTAAACAAGCGCTATGAGTAGTACATAGCGTGTATAGTCGCCCGTAGTGAATGTGTCGGTGTGCGTTGCAGCAACATCCCGAACCCGGCGCTGGTGGCGGGCGGCGCGGCGGCGGGCGGCAAGGCGCCGGCGGTGCTCAACGGCGGCACCAACGGCACCGCCGCGCTCGCGCCGGCCAATCTCTGCGCCTCCTGTCAAGGTAACGTGGATTTTTTTTATTGTAGGATAAGTAGTAGTGGCAAATATAAAGTCGTATATTTCATCTTTTTTATCGTATAAAGGTAGCAAACGAGCATGCAGTCCACCTGATGGTAATTGGTCACTGCCGAACATCAGAAATCATTCCAAACACAATTAAATCATACCTAAGTTTGATCACAGATGCGTTGCTACCCCTGAGGTTTAAAATTTCGCCTCGTGCATAAATATAGCTGGCAACCACGGCTCCCCTAATTGCCTCACGGAAGATTATGAGGGTGGCGCTGGTACCTCCCCGCTCGAACTAAACGTGTTCTACCACCCGGCAAATGTATGATGTAATCTATATTACCCGTTAATGTCCCACTGCTGGAAACGAATTTCCTCTCACAAATTTAACGCGCTAGCCAAGAGCGAGTAGGTAGAATTCACACCTGTACGATTTAAATTCTAAGGTAGACCATAGATACATTGGTGGGTGGAGATGGTCTTGTATTATTTAAGTATGATATGACTAGATATGGCTGAACACGAAATCTACTTCTTGACGAATTAGTAAAAGATTGCATTATTCACGTTTTTGTAGGAAAGGAGATTTTATTAGCAATGTATTAGAAACATGTGTCATGAACTGTTAAGATTAAAGCATATTTAGTGTGTGTAGTTTTCATATTTTGCATTCTTATAAAATATTGGTTTCTCTTTATTTCAGTAACAAATTCATCCCAGTGGTATGCATGGGGACCGCAGCATTTACAGTACAGACTGTGCGGCTCCTGCTGGCAATATTGGAAAAAATACGGCGGTCTTAAGGTAAATTCTTAATACACCGCGAATCGTC
>DWNR01001071.1:0-16333 GCA_018250455.1 Polygonus leo
ACATCAAAATTTTAAATTATTTTATACTTTTTAGTGCATTTTGAAGTCGGTTTTATTTTTTTGTATAATTTTTTTATATATTAACGTTCTGCACTTCTTCTTCATATAAACTTTAACCCTGTCAAATTTCATACTCCTCCGCCCCCATAATGTCTCTAAAAAGGGGTACGAAGTTATTGCTTCCCGTTTTAATATATTGATTTTCCGCCCATCGATACTTAATTATGTACATTTAAAGAAGTTCAAATTGACACTAAGTATTTGTCTCTTCCGTCAAACAAAACTAAAGAATAAAATTGCTAATAAATACTAAACTGGACAAAAAGGTTCGTTCGTTCTTGACCGACTTCAAAAAAGGAGAATTCAATAATACTGTATTTTTTTTTGCTTTTTACCTCAGATTTTTTTATTGGGTACACGATTTTTCTGATATTCTCTTCGGCGAGTAGGCTCTCACAATAATTTTCCAAATCGGAACTCGAGTGACAGTTTTATACTATAACCCTCATAATTTATAGAATAAATCTGTCACTCGTATTCCGAAAGTGCTTGCTTGGGGATCCAACCCGGGCCGGGCCGATAGTGAAAGATTAGAATTTTAACCACTAAGATATCAGTGTTTAGTTTAGTTAAGTGTCTACATTTCATTTGAATAGGATATCAGCAGTAGTATAACAGCAGTTATAATTTGAACATAAACAGTTTATATACAAATATAAGACACCGTTTTAAGTATTTTAACTTAACATACCTACGTGAACAACGTCGTCAAATGAGTAACATGTGGATGTTACAATCAAACTAGACATTCTCCATCTATTTTCTCCACAATTCGCCCAATGTTTAATCTGTTTTTTTTTTTTTTATCAATGATCGCCGATCTGTGCCAACTCTGTTTAAAATATAAAATGTGGAGACGTCAACTTTCTAAACTAAATTTTGTGTATCCATCAATTATCTATTTTCCTATATATACAAGGCTGCATTGAGTTTCAAAAGAGCTCATGCAGTTAATAAGTCTGCCTCCCTGGCATATAGGCAGGTATGATTTTTTTTCCTACCGGACAAAAAAGAAATGATAAATGTAATTGTTATTGAATAGTGACCAGAGAACTCATAACACAAGAGTTACGTGTGGAACTCTTGCGTCCTTTAAAAACTTTATTGATTTAAAATAAAATATATTTTTTCAACAGGTCAGCGGCCTGAAATTCGAGACACAACTGAGAACATTGAACCAATTCCCCGAGACACTTCTAGGCGATCCACAGAGACGAATCCGGTACTTCGACCCGTTGCGGTAAGCCAGGACCCAACAAACTAAACAAGGACACTTTTTGACTAAAAAAAGAAATGGTTTACGGAGATTTATTGGGACAAAAGTGGCACCTGGCATACGGCCTTCAGTATTTAGCTAAGCTGTATATAGTCCGGTCAAATTTGACTAAAAAATAAGGGTGAAATTACATAAAATGGCAACAAGCTAAATATTGGTACAATTGTTCAAAATACCATTATAAACAAAACCTGAAAGTTCCCCAACATTCCCGTGTATGGAAAAAAAATACTCGAGGTCAAATCTCAAAAAATGAGTTTTACGCGATTTTCAGCTAAACGGTAAGTTTTATCATAAAAATACATCAGACTAAAATTGTCGATCATAAAATTATCTACAAAAATTTTAATAATACTTTTTAATACGAGCCACCATTTCGGAGATATAGCGATTCGGACATACAAGATGCACATAAACCAAAAGACGAAAATATTTGAATTACACGTTTAGAGACCTAATTGTAATCTAGACTTAAACTCTTGGTTGAACAGCAGTTATGACAATATCACAAATATTTGTACATGTTAATTTTAAATTAGTTAGTTTTTGCTTAGAAATAACTTGTTGCACACTTGTTTATAATTGTATTTTGAACAGTTGTACCAATATTCAACTTGTTGCGAATTTATGTAGCACCGAATGTCTAATTTGACCGGACTTATATTTATTTTAAACAGTTACAGTTTGGTCCGAGCACCGTCAGACCGAGTACAAAGTAGTTAGAATTATGCACATACTTTTTGAGACGCCATTTTAATCCTATTCTCCTTTTTTCATTACATATATTATTCAATCTTAAATATCAATAATCATATGTAGCAAATATTGTAAGTATTTCAAAACGTCATGGAACTACATCCAAATGTTTATCTTGCCCAAAACTCAGTGTCGCGTAAGATTTTCCTTGAGTTTCATTTTATTGATTCCTTTCCATTTATATGAAGTATTTTATATCAGGGTATTGGAGTGAAATCGTAGAACCATTTTATAAAAAACAAAATATTTTGATTAAACATCTTCCATGCGTCCAATGGCGCTTACATTTTTTATATTTCTTTTGCAACTAGTCTAGCACCTTTACAAATAAATTTATCAGCCGCATACTATATAGCCCGTATTCATTCAATTTTAAGAACGGGAACGTTGTACACTATGTTAAATAATTACCTCATAATAACATATAGGTATACTACATGTTTTGCACATATGGCTCACGTCTGATTTAATTTTCAGAAACGAGTACTTTTTCGATCGCAACCGCCCATCGTTCGACGCCATCCTGTATTACTACCAGAGCGGGGGACGCCTGCGCCGTCCCGTAAATGTACCTCTAGATGTGTTCTCGGAGGAGATCAAGTTCTACGAGCTGGGGGAACAAGCGACTAATAAATTCCGGTAATATATAGTTTTAAATCCGCAGAAGATATGTTTTTTCTATGTTAGGTACAGTTAATGCTTCTCTTGCGTGAGTGCGTAATGATATTTATCTCATTACAGTGAAGATGAGGGTTTCATTAAGGAGGAGGAGAAGCCCCTGCCATCCAACGAGCGCCAACGCAAAATCTGGCTGCTCTTCGAATACCCCGAGAGCTCCCAGGCCGCGCGCGTAGTCGCCATCATCTCGGTCTTCGTCATCCTGCTGTCGATTGTCATCTTCTGCTTGGAGACTCTCCCTGAATTCAAACACTACAAAGTCTTCAACACCACCACCAACGGCACCAAGATCGAAGAAGATGAAGTTCCAGACATCACCGACCCATTCTTCCTGATCGAAACCCTATGCATCATCTGGTTTACGTTCGAGTTGATAGTTCGATTTTTGGCGTGTCCTAACAAGTTTAACTTCTTCAGAGACGTGATGAATATAATAGACATAATTGCGATCATACCATACTTCATCACTTTGGCCACCGTAGTCGCTGAAGAAGAAGATACTTTGAACTTGCCGCGCGCTCCAGTATCTCCGCAGGATAAATCTACCAACCAAGCCATGAGCCTCGCTATTCTCCGCGTGATTCGTCTCGTACGAGTCTTCCGGATCTTCAAGCTATCGCGTCACTCCAAGGGTCTACAGATTCTTGGACGTACTCTCAAGGCATCTATGCGTGAACTCGGGCTATTGATATTTTTCCTGTTCATAGGTAAGGGCTGCACACAAATAAAAATACTTATTTTTTATATTTAGATCAAGTAAGACATTTCTTGATACGTTAAACTCAAAATAATTTTAGAATAATAATAGTCTACTCGCCCTGGCAACTTCTACTACAATCGGCAATTGCAAGATTGTAATTCATAAAGAACATAACCGTGAAATAACAAGTCTCATTCGATATTTACAGCATAAATAGTTGCTAGGAATAGTTGAAGAATATTTAATGATATTAAGTAGACATGGTAATAGGCCTATAAGATAAATATAATGCGTGGTGAGTGTGTCGTCGGAAGGAACAGCGAGGAGTGCTCCCTGGCGCCGCCACGCGCCACGCGCCGCGCGCCGCGCCGCGTCGCCGCGCGGACCGTGCGAGCACGCTGCAGTTGCGTGCACAACATGCTTTGTGTTCGCAGGGGTGGTCGTGTTCTCCAGCGCTGTCTTTTTTGCCGACAAAGATCGGCCCGATACAAATTTTTCCTCAATCCCAGACGCGTTTTGGTGGGCCGTCATTACGATGACCACCGTCGGCTATGGAGACATGAGGTAACCCCGTCGTGCGACCCGCCCGCGCCCGCTCGCACACGCTCCCTAGCACTGAACGTCCCACTGTATTCTCCGTTGGTGTGTGCTTGTTCTTAAAGGTGTGGTCCTGTTCTCCTCTGCGGTGTACTTCGCCGAAGCCGGAAGTGAGAACAGTTTCTTCAAATCCATACCTGATGCGTTTTGGTGGGCGGTCGTGACAATGACGACCGTAGGATACGGAGACATGACGTATGATACAGCGACTTCACCCCTTATTTCATCTCTGCCTTCTCGACATTTCATTTTATTCTCCAACCCCACATCGGTATCTTAACACAGTCGTGATTTCTTTCGCCGCATTATATAACTTTTTGCTTTAATTTCAATTTATCGTCGGTTCGCCTAGAACTTAACCGATCATATCACGTTTTAATCACTTCTACAAATTTTATTATTGCACGTATGAGACTATTGTTATTTCTATTATTTTTTTTGTTCAACTTTTTACGTGATAATTTTCCTGAACTCTGACAATTTTACATAAACGTATAGTTGCGGAATATTCCAATTAATTATAATTGTACGTCGATTACCGTGATACATTTATTCGACCAAACAAAATATCGTCGGTGTGACAATCGCCCCTTCCAAAGCGTATTCAATAAGAGCATTTGTTGCGATGCACTTCAACTCCAATATAATTCAAAAGAATATGACTCGTACCTATCTAGAGTCGAGTTGAAGTGTTCTTGATGTACTTCCTACCTGTATCCTCTCTGGATGTACTTTCCTCTGTAACGCTTACGCTGAAATATATGTGCACCCAACCTTTTATTGGTGTTGTGATTGTTCAAATGGTGTTGACATATTAGTATCGAAAATGGTGACCATCATCAAAATTTAAGTTAACGTCATCACCGTTTCTTTAGTTTTTCATGTGTCATTAAAATTTATTTGCTTTTAGCCACCAGAGTTCTCTGCATATCACATGTTGTTTCATTTGCCTTACCAACCTAATTTATTTGGAATGTTCTGCAACCGTACATAAGCCTGAAATACGTGATATTATTCATATTGGAGCTACTATGTAAAATTGATGTTTTGTTCAGAATATTCATTGCTTATTTTGGTCATTTCGCATTAATTAGTTGTCACACCATTTTCGATAGTCAGTGTAGTTACATGTTAGTCAAAATATTGCATGCGTGTACGGTGCTACAAGTGAAATGTATAGATTTAGAAAAAAAAACGCAGGAAACCTTAGATTTAAGTATTTATTTCTTTCGTTTACGTTTTCATTTACGTATTTTAAGTTAATACTTAAATATATTTTATGTTATTATTTAAACGTTTTAGCCAAAACTTTTCAACTTATCCTATATATATATTTACTTGACATGCGAGTTGTTAATTTAAAAGTTTTGGTTAAGTCGTGCCCGCGTTATGCTGTGCTCAATCCTCTCGAGACGCTGCGTCGAGCTTTAGCAAGGATGTGTGGTGATGGACGACATTGTATTGCGTTGCATAAAGCAGCCGTGCGATTGGTTTTAGGGTATTGTATAAAGATTATAAACTATTTAGGTTGTTTTCTCTTAATTTTTTCATTACTTTCATTAAAAATTTATATTGCTTAGGCGCGGCACCACTAGGTTTCTATTGCGTAATTGAAGCATGTCGCTTTATCATTGGGTTTATGTGAATCAGTTTTAGATTTAAACATCATGATTTGTTTAGTCATTTTGTTTCGTGACCACTTGCGAATTATTTCAACTGTCTAATAAAATATTTAATGTTAGGCCCGTTGGAGTATGGGGAAAGATTGTGGGATCGCTTTGCGCTATCGCTGGTGTGCTCACGATCGCTCTGCCCGTTCCCGTCATCGTGTCGAACTTCAACTACTTCTACCATCGTGAGACCGATCAAGAGGAGATGCAGTCGCAGAACTTCAACCACGTCACCAGCTGTCCTTACCTTCCCGGCACCATGGGCGAGCCCTACCTGAGTGAGTAGATAGTGATATCTTGCACGGTACACAATTTCTTAACGACCTTCATCTCAACATTTCTGTATTTCTAGATTACGATCCTATTTTCATAGATTTCATTTTGTTACTTTTTATATTATTTGTCTTTGCGTTGGAAAAGTAAATTAGGTGATATTGTTAGTGGTACGGAGGAAGCCTTAAAGTAAAGGTCGCACTGAACCATACTTTTTATTTAGGTTAAGGTTTGCATTGGAAAGAGCGAATATACAAGTTTTATACACGTCTTACTTAGTGAACGAACTAAAAGTTATTAGTATTGCATGAGGCGCTATTTACGAGTGACCGTTGAAAATTGTTCTGAAGAACAGACTTGTCCGGTAAGGACGGGCAGATATCAAGCTACGTATGGTTTTCTTATCAATACAAGCTAATATATCATCGATCGGAAGAGATAAATATGAAATAATAATTATCATTAATTCTCTTGGCATGGCTCCAGTGACAAACGATTACCTTAAAATTATATAAATAAAATTGTTCGTAAATATCAAAGACTATAAACTACACAATGATGGTTAAATTTGACATGTATTTTTGAACATCGGTACGGGTGTGGCTCTCGCTGCCGACGCGGCAAGGCCCAAACGGCCGCTCGGCTCGAGATTATCGCCGCCTTTTCCCTCTTCACGTGCGCCCTCCGCCTCTCGACCCACAACATCAATAGAGTTAGTTAGCACTTCAACCCCACTTGAATTTTATACCGTCTGTTAACTTAGAAATAGGAAAACTTAAATGAGAAAGCTAATTTGCTACGAATCACTGTTTATATTTATTAGAACAAATACCTTTATAAAAAACGGACGGTATAAAAAAATCAAAGCGCACTTTACATCATTTTTATAATTACTGGTATAGCACATTTATATTTATAATTGATTTGCGAGTGATTCTCGATTCCCGATTCAGTTAAATGTGAATGGGATGCATGTCACGCTTTTTATTTTTATTTGTTTCTTTTATTTTTGTTTTCGGCACTTTCAGGTGGAAAGGACGATGAAAAGGACGAGTTATGCAGTGATCAGTGACAGTTAGTAGTGCTTTAGTCGTAGTTGTGCGTACTGGGCGTGGACCGCGAACTAAACAGTTATCGGCAGAGACGATATTTGTGATATTAACGTGTAAGGCGGAATAGTGCAGTGTTAATGTAAATATTAGTTTAAGTGATGTAAAGATGCAATAATAAAAATTGTTACATATTTTCTTTTTCTCCTTGAGATGCGCGATTATGTTTAGATAGATAGGACGTCGCGGCCGTCGCCGTCTGCTTTTCTTCTCTTTCTATTAGACCAGATTTATGGGTTGCCGAAATCAAATTTATGTCATTCTGTCGAGTTGTAATATTTTTACTACTTGTACATAGCAACTGTTTTTAATTTAAAAGCGGGTACACAATACATAGTGCCAACAACAATAGGTACATACAGGTGCCAATACACAAAAAAGGTATACGCATATCGAACTCTAGTTTTTGCTAAATTATTCAATAGTAATATTTCAAACATTATAATCCCAGCCCATAACAGGTAAGGTGGGAATTATCATGTATTACTTGTTAAAATAAAATTCGAGTAATATTAAAAAAAGTATAATATACATATTATGTCAAGTTCTTAAACTCATATAGCGTATATACTGACATTACGAAGGGGACTGTAATTTGCGATCCTATCTCGATGATTACTTAGTGTTTAGAAACTCTTAAAGAATACATTGGGAATTGTAGCTTATGTACTACAATCAAAACCCTGACACCACAGTATGTAACACAAAATCACTCGTGTCACTTCGAAAACTTTTTACAGACATTTTATATAATGACACTTTTAATAAAGTATCATTAACAAACAACAAACTTTTTAACAGTTTCAATGATCGCATCGTATGTCGAAAAGTTTCATTACGTAACAGTAACATAACCTGTTGACGGACAAAATATTAAATAAAAAAATATAAATACGTATATTTGTTCGTCTGCACTTACAAAAAGACTTCTTTAGGCCTTATATATGGGTATAACGCATGGTTTTCGTACCTATGTGTACATTATACATTTTTTATGGTATTATTCTACGCTCTTATCGAGTTCAAGAACGTAAATAAATACAATCCCCTATATGCAAATTATGACCAAATAATGTAGTTTTATTAAAATCATGAGTATTTGAAATGATCAAAGGATTTGTATGGGTATATGTAACATGGAATATCCAGCATTATCAGTGTTACATGGATATTTATCTTATATTACACGTAAATTGCATACTGTGAGTTTAAAATAGGGAAAACAAGGTTTACCGAGTTTAGGTAGGCTTATTTGATTATGTATTTTAAGGTTTTAGTGTAGGTCTAAATTATTGCACCCGGATTGCAAAAGTAAGTTGCATTTTTTTTGCTTATTATATTTCTGTTATTAGCTGCTTTACTTCTTTTAATATTAAACATTAGATGTAGTAAATAAAAAAATTAACCCTTTACAATTCATATTGAATCTAATATTTCGTAAAATATTGAAAACCGTGTTTCAGAAATCTGTAAAGGTTTAATTTTTGTTTAATTTATTTCATATACTTAATACTACTTTGTAATGATATACTTATGCCCAAACACAACAGAACTGTATAGATTTGATTATAGAATGTAAAATATTATCCTTTGGTACTAACATTAAATACTGACTATATCAAAGCGACGACAATATTGCATAAACTGTACGTTGTTATTACTAAGTGCACACTATAATTATATATATACTCTTCATTTTAATCTAGGGCATTTAAATATGAATGTTGGGCGATGGTTTAGGGTTTCATGCGATCGAAATAATAAATGCCATGGTGCATTCAGGAACAAATAACGTTTCAAAGAAATATTTTTGTAGTTTGATTTGTATTTGAGCACGACTTTTGTATTTAATTTTCTAAATTGCTTTATGATAGTTTATACCTATTATTACAAGTGATTTTATGACATCGTCCCCAGTAAAATATATATATTGAAATGTATTTAATTATATTATTGATATGTCATAAATATGCCATATGCCAATTCATAAGAAAATTCATTGCATTTCCTCCTATTATCCTGCTGATGAAATGCGGATTATGCGGATTAAATGCCAGCTTATAAAAGCTGGCATTTAATTCGCATATTCCGCATATCGAGGTTAAAATACACTGAATGATGGAAATTATTTAGATGTCTCGCATCCATTAAGACATTCCCCTCATTTAATATATATGACATACCTATGCATTTCGTGTTTATCCTGATTAAATTAATTATTTTTGTATTAATCTATTTTAATAACAAGAATATACATATACACAGACATGTATATAAAAAAGCTGGGGAAAATTTTATCTAATCTTCTTTTAAAAAGTAAGATTTAAATTATTGATAAATCTTAAGATATTCCACTTTAATCATTAGTATATTTGTTGGTATTACATATTGCTTTATAATAATGCTTTCTTGCACACGTTTTGCAATTTAGGATTCCATTTGTCCTGGATGTCTTTAACCCATACAATTACGTGTAATACACAATACTCCTCACTCCCATTTTACTACGGAATACTAGCCAATAACACAAGTAAATATTCGGACTTACACTAACAACACCCTTATATAGTCCTTTGTAAGGTTTCCATCATAACCACTTACACCCGATGTACTGCAAAAATGAGAATCCGTGTGATAACATATGAAACTATAATTGGAATATAGGTACCTCCATTTATAGCATGTGCTATATTTTTTATGACATCAACTAATGTAATAATAATCTAATTTCGATCATTGAAAAATACACTGAATTGAAGCAAGAGGGTAGTCATGTCACGACGCAAGCTTATACAGTTTCAGGGCCGATTCAAAAGAAGTCATCCATGAGCGACGAGTCCTCCTCGGATGTGATGGAGTTGGATGAAGCAGCCATGGCCGACCAGCAGCTGGAGCTGAACCTGCGTCGTCTGCGCGAAGAGGAGCGTCTTCTGCTGGAGCGTCAGGCCGCGATGGAGACCGGCGCCGTGGACGACTTCACGGCTCTGCAGAACCAGGACGCGTTGCGCCTTAATCATGTGAGTATAATATTCGTACGTGTATTAATATAATATAAAGATTACTTTACAGCCACTTTAAATTAATTTATTGTATTTTCCATATATTTAAGCTCTCGCTAAGAGAGCTCTCGCTTATCGTAAAATTTGTTTGACCTTCCACTTTCACATCGTAGAAAAGGGAGCAAAGTGAGAGTAAGATACCTTTTACACTGGGCGTCCAGTGTTCAAATTCTCTAATTTCTAAAGCTATTTATGAATTCAATTATTTCATTAAATATAAACTATTATAAATAGTTTATATTCAACTAAATAATAAGGCTATTTTTTTATTTTGCAAATCCTATCTTCGTAAATCCCGAGGCATGTAGGATTATCTGTTATTACATATACGAACTCGAAAATGTAAGCGATAACAGCTCCGCTAGAATGAAGTGCAGAAGCAGCCAATTACTCCTTATTCTTCCTTTAACAATCACATCCTTTAATCTTTTTTTCCTTTACAAATCTTATCTTCTTAAATCCTGAGGCACATAGGATTACCTACTAAAACTGATATCAACTCGATTATTTGATCGCTAACTGATCCGCCGGGTGCAAAATCAGCCTAACTCTTCCTGTAACAAATCATACGATGTCTCTTCTTTCTTTTACGAATCCTAGTTTTAACCCCAAGACAAAGAATCTTGTTTACTCTATACTAACACGATGATGTATTCGTAATAGCTTCGCCAGCACGAGATACAGAAGCAGCTGGCGATGCTGGCAGCCCGCGCGGCGCGGCGCCAGCGCGCGCTCGAGGCGCCTCGAGCCGACGCCTCGCGCGCGGAGCCTGCGCGCCCGCGGGCTCTCTGCAACGTGCGCGTCAACCATCTGCATGCCGTCGAGGCCATCGAGACGGACGTCTGACCAACAGGTGAGTTCGCGCCCAATGTAGGATAGAGATCTAGTCTAAGCCACTACCGATAGGATGTCACACATATCCTCAGTTACATTTTCTGTACGATGTAAATAAATACGTAAATATTCATGAAGAAATATATAATATTCTGTTATAATATTACAAGCATATATTGCTTGTAATACTCTTATCATATTACCGTACATCCTTCATAACAATAAAAATGATTACAGTGATACAGTGTTTAATTAATTATCAATTTTAATATACGTAGGCATAACATATATGAGAGTATATTTTTAACTTGTGTTCTGTCTAAAGTCATGTACATATGTTATATATTTTCATTATTCGAACATGAGTCTCATTAAAATTAACCAATTAATAATGCATCATTACATTTCATTTCATTTATATAGACAACCATTCGGCTGGACAGCATAAAGGTAATAAGTATCCACAAGTTCACTATTCATTAATTTATATTCATGATCTATTTATACCCCTAATATACCTTCATATTCAACCCGCTTAGTATTTTATTGTAATAAAATCCAAGACCTTAGCAGTTCGACACTCAAAAGACTTATTACTTAATCTTATAAAAATATTGTCCATACGTTGGTTCCATTATTGCAAACCTGCTGTCTAACAAGAATTAATTAAAAATTTCAGTACTAGAAATAATCTTAAGTACGCAATTTTATGTGTAATATTCATAGTATAGAAATAGTGAGTGAAAACATGATATTAATTTATTTCTCAAAAATCTTCATGTCATGTCTAACTGAAAGGGTCTCGCAATAAAACGAATCTATTTTACTTTGCGTGTTTATAATATGATTTTAGTAACTTTATGTAAAAAGTTTCCATATATTTTACAATTAGTAGAGTAATCAATTTTAAACTGTTTTGACAGTAGAAGATGAATTTGGAATTTTACTAAAGATATTCGTTTATGAATATATAAGAAAAAAGCAAAAAGTCGATTCTCTCTTTATGAAAGTAACACTCTGTACATATAGTACAATAGAGAATATCAGCGAGATACCAAGTGCAGCTGGCGGCGAGAATCGACTTTCAGTAGACAGGTTTTATTGGCTCCCCGAGGATTAAAGCGTTGCAACCGACCGTTTATAGACACTCTTAACCGTTAGTTCGAGCTCTCCCGAGATGGGATCCATAAATTGCAACTAAAAGTGAATAAACGACTCTACAACAAAACAATTCAACCTTTATTTATTAGCGTAACCCAGTTCGATTATGCTTTTCGTCTACTTAAATTTTATTTTGTACTGTATATCTTTTTACTTAAATAATATAACAGAATCATTCGGGTTTTATGTGTAGTTCTGTTACATTAATTGATTAATACAAAATGTAAGCAGACGTACATGAACATCATCACACAAACGTGCTGAGTACGCCGAGAACGTAATAATACCGCAAATATTAAAACATTGTATGTTGGTGCCTACTTTCGTTAAAATGATCTTTTCTGAAATATTTTATTACAAAATGTGACAAACAGAGCACTCTGCACACATGTACAATTCTATTTAGAATCAATAATACTTTTGGGCTGGAAAACGTTTTACGCCCACACGATCTTTATAAATATGATGAACTCGTGAACGGCCAGAAGTGCATTAAGTCAGCGTTATCAAGAATCGTCTCGTGGGGAAATCGCTGTGGGCGGGTGGGGATCGGGGTAGACAAATATAAATGGAGGTTAATTCTACGACTTGAGAAGGGCTTCATCCCTTCAGCGCAAATAGACAGACATTCTGAAAACATTTTAAGGGTGTACCATTTTCTAAAGTTTAGGGTCGCGTGTGCATTGAAGCCCATTATTCAAGTTTTTAACACATGAGACATTCCAAATCTGCGTTCCATTGAAACTTCAACAAATATTTAACGGAAATGCATCAATATATTAATACGTGAAGCAAAATCTTTGTACCCCTTTTGAGAGACATTACGGGGGCGGAGGAGTATAAAATTTGACAAGGTTAAAGTTTATATGGAGAAGAAGTGCAGAAAGCTATTTTTTTTATAATTATCGCACTGTAAATACATTATTTTTAATAAAAAAAGCATTACACACACTACCGTACATTTGACACGTCATATTTATGGGTAAAGTCTGTTTTCAACCTGACTTTATGTCATTTAATGTCAACAATAACTATTGTCATAAGCATATTTTGTTTATTTAGAAAAATATGCAAAAAACGGTTTTCTTCATTTCAATCTATATTTTATGGACTTTTTTTATTATGCCCGAATTTCGAGCACAAGGCAACCTCTAGTACTTAAAAATATAATATTATATATATATTATATTGAGTCGCGTGTAAGCCCTTTATGACATGCACGTTTCTCGTATTGGAAACGAGAACATTACAACAGTTTCTGGGGCAACGGCAGCGGCAATGATTGGGGAACCTCGTGGCGCGTTGATAGGTGTGAATGAAAGCGGAGGGCGGAATCGATACCCGCAGTCCGCGCCCGTGACGTCACGCCGCCTCGCGCCACGTTCTCCACTACACCGTCGTCGACTCGTCCCAGCATTAACAATTCATGAAAGCAAAATGCGAGCCACTTCCCTCGCCTGCGTTCAAGTTCACACTCCTGACACCGAAACAGAAATAACCAGACAACTTGAAAATATAGCGCCGCGGAGGCCGTTTACAAGCGTCTATTATTAGAATAATGCTTCGAAATTGCTTTCTTAGTTAATTATCGCGACGAATTCATCTGTTGGCGATTGATGTATTTTTAGATAACAGTAACTACTAGACATTGTTTTAAATAGGTATAACGTACGAATCCACAACGATAAACTTTGTAACATTTGCAGTTTTTAATGAACGGTGGCTCGTTCATTAAAAACTGCAAATTTTACAAAGAACAAATATTGCTAAATAAAAACAAAAATATTTTAACTGAGGCAAAAATTATGTATAAATCCGTAGATAACACATACCTATTACTATGTACCAAACTAGATATGAGCAAAAAATGAAGAAATAGACCCAAAATAATGGTGCATCGCATTAAATAAAACACGATTATAAATACCGCGCAATACCTACGCAACGTTTTAATACCTTGTCAATTGTTTTTTCAAAATTGAGAGATATATACATTTGTTATGTTATTAAAAATTCGAATATGAATGTTATGGGTTTACTAATCTATTAGAAGTAATTTTCTTCTTTTTTAACCTAAAATAACGTAGTATTGAGCCCTTTTTAATTTATTTTCTTATTTTTTTACTTATGTTCTTGTGATACCTTTTTTTTCAACTTTACTTTCAAATCTTGTAACTTCGAAAAATATTAATGGTATTTTGAATTTTTGTACTTCCAGTCGTTGTTGAAATTCATCATTCGCCCAATGACAGTGTGTAAGTTTAACCAAATAAAGTTATGCATGTCCCTCGAGCCGAGTATACGAAGCCAGAAAATCGGGTCAGGACAGTACGATTATATTACAATGATAGCATCATCACACTGATAAAATTATAGCTACCTTGCCCATAATATTGTCTTCATCTCTGTCTGTATGTATAGTAGATAGATAGTCGCTTAATCATATATATATAATCGTGCTACTCTAATTTGATACACTGGCCTCGTGTAATCCAGGCGTTAGAGCCGATGTTCCATGAAACACAGCAGAGTGTGGATTGCTGAAAGCCAATAAATTCACCGCGACGAATTGTATTCGGGTCTTTGTTGACGGTTCATCCTCACACCTTAACTCTTTAAATGTCATTTAATTATGATCGCAGACCTACGAAACATAATAGAAATTTCCTAAAACGCCGATCAGAAATAACGAGGATAAAGTTGTTCTGAAACTTGTATCACCTTATGGTCTTTTGCCGTCGAAGATTCAAAAAGATTTTCGAATGTTTAGAAAACGTAAATATAGGTCAATAAGCCAAACAAGTAACGTTGCATCTGTTTATATATGAATTAACAAACGTCAACAAAGACCTTACCGGTGCATAAGGTATTGGTGCAGAAATCTCGCTCAGCTGAGGATTGATGAAGCTGCGGCTTATATGTGATACCCTCCGGCCTATTACGGTCAACATTTACACAAAAATAATGAGATCTCTTCATAACTATATCTGGATCGAATAAAATTTAAAATCTATTTCGGAGTAAGAAATCACGCGCACCGACCATTTCTTATGCCACATAACTGCGATATTTAATGATTATTTAAATAAAATGATGCTGTAATGAAAAACTATACTGAGTAGGTATTACGTTGAGAACTATTATATCGAAGAAGTATTGTCTTCTTAAGAGTATTAATATTTCTATTGAGGTATTCAGTTCTTTGGGGTATTTACTTAAGAGTGGAGGTGCTCGTGACTTTCTATAGCAGCGTCCCAATATTTGATCCTCATCTCTTTTCGACCGATGGCTATTTTCTCTGGATGTGTAAGGTTTTCCACCGAATTATTGTTCTGTGGACACCTTTATGTTGTATCTCTGTTTTCTGTGAAATTTCTTGATATGTATCAACCGATTGGCAACCAGCTCGTGACGGCCGATACCTACGTTGAGTCGTGGAGCAACTAAATTATCTTAGAGTAATTCTATGTTCGTACTCGTTGTGAGTTATTGTGGATTAGTATTTGTGTCTCTGTGGTAAAGCATGTGACTCCCTACGAATGTCGCACGAATTTTACAATTTATGTTACACAATCGTAGAAGTCTAATGCTTGCGTGATACTGTGAGTCCGCCCGAATTTGTATCAGAAATCAAAATTTATTCGCAGGTCTATAGGTATGCGTTGAAATTGTCTAGACAAAAGATATGACAATGAAAGTCGTATTATCGTTAGAGGGAAAAATTGACATGGCAGACAACAGTCGGTACAATTGGCATTTGGAGTCATAAGACAACTACGAACAACAATTCGGTCGGACTCGATTATGTACTATGAGTTGAATATAGATTCAAGTGCGATAAAAACACGATTGGCATATTTTGTGGCGAGTTGGACCAAATTTGAAACTTCCACTCGCTTAGCTTCGAGCGCTTGCAAATTTGAAAATGGCCAAAATTTGTACGGTATAATTATAGCCAAACTTTATAGTAGGGAAGCGTCAATATAAAGCGTCATGGGGAGCTATTGGATTGTGAAGATTAGGTCCTAAAACGAAAAAAAGTTAATGTTATTTTTTCCATTTTAATGGGGAGGAGAGCGTGTACAAATTTTCAAAAATGTAAAAAAAAAACAGACGCATGGAAAATACTCGAGCGCGTCAGATATTTATAGAATACTAGC
>DWNR01001072.1:0-16331 GCA_018250455.1 Polygonus leo
GAACGTGTTCTGTTATCGATTCTAAGTATCCCCAGACAATTTTTTTACGAATATCTTCCATGTACAGACTTTTGATCGTCTTTAGCTTTATTATATGTATAGATAGATAATAATGGGTGTCCAGTGATATCCATTTTTAGAAAAGGACCAAAAATATGAGTCACTTCTCCAAGGCGCACGGCCGTGTACCCCACGCGTATTTTAAAATTAACTTTAGTGGTCTGTACTAAAATGGCTTTTATAAAGACTAATCGCAAGATCAAGGGCTCATGTTTAATATTGTTATGGCGTACATATTGCATTTACTGTCAATTTTACTTGGCACTGCCAGATGTCATTTATTGTTTTGGTTGAAGAGGGAGATAGCTAGAATTATGTGTCTCAGAAATAACTGTACTTCTCAGAAATCTTTTTAGAAGTAAACAATAAGAACTTCTTTATTTTATTTATTTTTAATGATTTCAGTAACATTATTACAAAACAATTACATTAGTTACAGCTAAATGTTGACTGATATAACAATACAATTAATTAATAAGTTATAAATGTTATTTTCATGTTTATAATTCGCACCGCACTCTCTTTTAGAATTGTAAATCTTTTTAGTCATTACTTCTATTCTTAATATATAAACGAATTGTTTTAAAACACCATTGTTTTATATAGGCATACCCTTGTGAATAATTTATGTAAACGGTCCGTGTACATTAATAGAGTCTCTGGCTATAACACCCACGGCTTCCATTCTAACAGCACCTTCGAATTCCGCTCAGTCACTCGGTGGTAAGGTGGTAGGCCGATAATATTTCCATCTCGCATTCAACATATGACGAAATACAAGTGTCAAGTGAGCCGCCCAGTCCTAATATAGTTATCACGATCGGTGAACTTACGAAAACGGGCATGGGATCGGCTGTTAGGCACCGCATGTTAATTGATTGCGAATTTGCCACGAATTTTTATAATAAATTTGTATAATAAAATAGTCGCTCAAGTGCGGGTAGGACGCACGCGCAGGTTTCCGAACTGCCACCAGATGGCGCTGTAAGTAGACAGTTGTACTGAATCTTATTTTTTCATAGTAAAGAATAATAGAAGCTTGAAAAGACTTCTATCACACTAAAAAATATTAAATACAAATACTTGTAATACTAAACATGTAATCTATACTAATAATATAAAGCTAAAGTGTTTGTTTGAACGCGGTTATCTCAGGAACCAGAACCAGTAGGGTTCTGATTGAAAAAATATTTTTGAGAAAGGCTATATAACATCACGCTACGACCAACAGGAGCGGAATATTAACGAAAAATGTTGCAAAAATGGGGAAAATTTGATCCACCCACCATCTCTTATATGACGCTAACGAAGCTGCGCGGATCAGCTAGTTAGATATATTGATTTATTTGTTGATTAATTGAATATTTTATTATTTATTAAAATATTAACTTGTACTTAAACGTGGCTATTTCTATTCGTTTTTCACTAAAATCCGTTATTACCATAATATCACCATTTTAACTTATCACTTGTATAATATTTTTAATGGGTGTAAAGTTACAAATGAGGTCATTAATATTCAAATGTGGCTGAATAATATTTATTTCAAGCTGAAGCTGTAGAAATAAATTTCCCAAGAAATTTGCCACCGGAGCGGTGCCTGTCCAAATATATCTTATGTGTTTTCATTATAAATAAATTATACCTTCGTTGCCTAACTGAATGCTGTCATTTATCTCTCGGGCCAGTTTTATCGCTGAAATATCCGGAGTCAGTCGAGAAAAGAGTATTTTCAGAAAAAAGACGCATTTTATTTACACACTCGCTTTAATATTTTGATATATTTTTATGTTAAATGGGTAGTAACTAAGGACTAGATGAGAAAGTTTCATTTATTATATTTTCTAAGGCTTTGCACATGAACTCCTGACAAAATAGGTAATACTGCTAAAACTACACAAGATCAGAAATCAATCATATATCATGACTACATTTGAAATTACAACAGTGAAATGATTATTTATTGGAATTGATTGCATTTTTAGAGATTTTCTCTGACATATATTTCAGTATTAGTTTGATTTAAACTTCAAACTTGTGAAACTGGCACAAGGTCAGCAAAAAGTGAATCAGAACCGCTTCTAGCCACTGAACTACTATAAAGATAGCAATAAAATCATCTCCAGGAGCATTTGGAGTGATAACATAAATAGGCTCTTCAAATTTACACTCATGCGTGCTAAACACTTGAAACGGCGAAAGTACAAGTGAAAGTGTGACCCAAGTTCAACAGTTTTTACTGCGTTCCACTTGAGCTACTGTGTTTTTAACGCCATTTTATTCCAAGGTCGCGCTAACCTTGCAACCTTTGATAGCATTCTTTGATTTACGATAATAGGTCCGTGCAGAATGAGCCATCCGTCATCCGGAAGCGTTGCAGTGACGTATTGGGTTCATCGTCAACTAAAAATTACGTAAGGGCCGCCGCAGACGCAGCTTATATCCGTCCGTCGCCCGACCATCCGATCTATCTTCGCGAGCGTACGGACGCAAATCGACCTAAATACCCTCGAATAAGATTGAAAATGGCTTAAAGATTCAGTTGTGTTGGTTCGTTTTAAAGCGGTTGGCGGTATGGACGGCCGCCAGGCCAGGGATGTGACTATTCCCGTCTAGTAAGCTGGATACAGTATCCGATTGCTTGCGAACGTCGGTTTGGCATGTATCACTCAATTCTGGCGCCTTTTTAATGTCCACGAACGCGAGTAATCCTAAATTTATGTCTTATTGTTTATTCAATTCGAGTTCCAATTACATTCTGTAATATTCATACCACGCATAATTTGGACAGTATCAAATAAAGCTTGCGTCAACGTCTACTTAATTTTGACGCTAAAGCAACATCGTTATTCATTATTCGATGTTACATATTTGGAGTTGTTTGATTATTATTTTGGCATCGAGGCTCATTGAAGTGTTGATTTGGCTAAGTTAATCGTACCACATAAAACTATGATGAATATGTATCGGACATTCAATGTTCATAAGTCTAGAGTATTTTCTAAACATGTGGTTGGTGTTGTTGTCAGAACTTCCACAAAAAGTGCCACGGAACCTGTCTGTGTAAAGAGTCAATACATCAGTTTGTCTAGCCGACCAAACGAGTCCACATCGATGTGTATACATGTACGTATATTGCTTTCCAATGCATTCTACCTGATTGGTTTGGAGGAATCCGATACGTAGCATAGCGCTTGATCGTATTTAAAAACGCAAGCCAATAGCTTTTTATTGTCTTTCTTAATAGTTTCTTTGCCTTATTAATTATAACATTGAGTAAATTTGTAGCCTACTTATTTGATGTCTAAATTGTCGGTATAAAATAAAGTTACTTATGCCATTTGATTTTCAATATTACAAATATTTTGTAGTTTATGGTCTAGAGCATTCGGGAAAATCAGTTATAATCCACATATAATGCCGGCGAGCACGAAACTATTGTATTATTAGGTTTAATAGAAATAAGGTCAACTACTGTGTTACGAATTTAGATTTGTCAGATTGGACTGAGTAAACATTTTGTATGAACTGCACGGATTTTACTGCCATCGATTTGTTAGTCCTATGTATGCTGCCATCAGATTTCAATTTAATTTGATGATCTTTTTATATTTTTTTGTTCGTATTTCCTTATTTAACATTTAGCAATACTCAATTTTTCTATTATATCTTCTGCTCTATAGTCTTGTAGAATTTTGTCTATTCTACAAGTATCATAGCATTTTTTATTTTTTTATTGTGTAAAGGTAGCAAACGAGCATGTAGTCCACCTGATGGTAGTAGTCATCCCCAAGTACAATTGACCCAAAGTTGATCACAGATGCGTTACTACCCTTGAGGACTAAGAAGTTCGCTTCGTTCATAAGTATAGGCAACCGGCAACCACACCTCTCCAAACCGAAACACAATTGTATTTGCTATCATTTTATGTTTGCTTCTTTATTTACACACATCTCCCCGTCAAGTGAATCAAGTAGACGATGATAAGCGTTCAGTGATCTAAATGAGATAAAGCGTTAATCACGATTTTTCATCGTTTAATGGACTATTTACATTATATTTATAGCATATTATGTCAGATATCGGCATCGTCCAGTGAGCAAAACGACCCACGACGCTCGCGACGCCTGAACGAAAATGAAAACAAGGTCGCCACGCCGTTTGAATATTTAGGCTATCGGTAGTTCAATTATTTAAATCTTACACACCTGATCGCGTTAATCTTTAATTACATCAGTAACGAAAATAACTTCACAACACTTTTCCTTTACATCGTCAATAAAATCACTTATATCGCTTTAAATTATTATTTTTTTACTTTATAATTCTTGTCGTTAAAAAGTTCTTTTTCTAATTAACAACATTATAAAACTTCATTCTTAGTTCTTTAACATATAGTTTAGTTGGACCATAGAGCTTAATGTGTGAAATATTCGCACGCATTTAAAACTTTATATTGTTGTACATACACTTTCATTTCATATATGAAAATTCGTCGACATTGCTCACGGTCTAAAAAAGAAATCAGGTCAAGACACAAGAGCTACGCGTTTATGCATTTTATTTCTGGAACGACTCGACATTTATTACAGTATATTTTACTAATGATCTGTGATTATACATTCAAATTTGTATGATGTGTTTTCTAATCAGAATATTTATCTAAATACACGATTCCGCTGATTCACGCGATAACTTTAATAGTCACTGCATCCGACTGTTTTATGAGATATATATGAATACATATGGCATTATACATTTTCTAATGTTATGAATGAACCCTGGATTACAATATTAAACAGATTCGAAGCCAGCACCAAAGTTTTTCGTAACGGAGCAAGAGTATTGTACAGGAATGCGGCGAGTGAACGTCCAAACGTTTGTGCGAGGCGTCTCCGTTGCCTCTGGCCCGGTATGCGCCAAATGTCACGGAGGCAAAAACGTGACGAGGCCTATGACAAAACCTCGGGTAACTTGGTACTTGATCCATAGCTTGTGATGCTAAAGCAATCAGCGGAATTAATTCAAACATTAAGATATTCAACGCTGATTGAATTATTTAGAATCCTATGAGGCTTTTTGCTTTACATATAGTTTAGCCAAGCCTATTACATTCTGAATGTAGCATAATACAAAATTCATGTTTACATCCTAATGAGGCAATGTGTAACAGCTGATAAAATATAATTTTCGTGTAGCCAATTTGTTTAAACAAATAATATGAATTGATATTGTATTGTTTCGAATAATATAGGAATTACTTTTTGTTGAATATTACAGTCTGTTATTTCTAAATTATGATTCAGATAATGATAGTTTAAATAAAACTCGTTATAGATTTATTCACGAAATACGAAATCCAACTTAACCTTGATTACAATATATTTCGTAAATATAAAAATATACCTATACCTTGTAATCACTTTATTATGAAGTAAATTTTCTATTCAAAAATAAATACTTAGATTTTTGTTTACCTTGTGAAAATATCAATAGTATCAATCAGGTCATATCTTTCTAGTTTTTTCGTACGCAAGATTTTTCTATCCGCCAAAGTTGTTTAACTGGGTGTTGCGTTCCGTCCCTTTCTTCGGTGCGTAATTTTTGTTCCGGTCGTCACCCGTCTCTTTCACACGCGGCTTTCCCTCTCCACAGGTCCACCTGCGCCTGAGTGCGACACACATCTCAGTGTCTTCCGTCCGATGCTTTCTATTTTAGCTGGTCTCATCTTAGTTCTACACTATCGCAATCTTATATACAACACTTTGATACACCACCCACAAAACGGTTGGTGGCTTTCATTACTCTTTAATGTTACTTTATTATGTTATAATATTGTACATAAGTAATTTTATAGCATTATAAACTAATATTATTAGTACCTGTACGGCTTTCGCGGATCGAGAAGCCCCCGGGGTAAAAGGGTTCGCCTCGAAGCCTGAGCCCCCCCGCCTATTCACCATTCTGGAGGCCTACAGCCACAGTTTTCGGTAATGTTATATACCGCCCTAATTTGTAATCCCTTTTCATGAATGTCCTCAACTTTGAATACTTCTATTGCCATGTTGCTAAATGGAGATTTTAATTTCTCTTGTAAGGTTTTTTTATTATTTACTTAAACTCATTCAGTTAATTTAAGTAAATAATAAGTAAATAATAAATAAGTTATTGTTAATGGCAAACAATTAATGATAATCGCTACACACTGGTCAACCAGTCATCTAGTCTAAAGTAGAATGATTAATTAATTATGTATACGCCGATTCTATGCCGTGTCAAGTTTACGGTCGTTCATTGTGCTAGAAGATGTTTTCACTAATTATCACGCGTCCGATGTATCTATTGTCTTTGATTTTTTTCGCACGTACCATGTGTTTCGTTTTCATCGAGGGTGCTTTTTGTTTTTGTGTTCTCACGTATATTTCAATTATAGCCGAATTGAAATGGTTAGCTACCATCTTCACACCTAAAAATGTTCTACTTGTTAATTATGACTAGAATGTGAACTATCCATTCTGGCCTATTTTTTGATCCAAAGTAAAAATACACGCGTCCATTTTTTCTCGTCACTGAATCTGGCTGAGAGGTCAAAGTGTATCCCACCGATACCCATTTCTTAAATTAGAATCAGCCCAGGGGCATCATGCCCCTGGGTTGATTCTAATTCAAAAATCAGGCTTTTCCACACACGTAAATTGAACGATTTCTTTAAACAATAATAGATGCAGTTAAAGTTAAGATTACTCTACCCATAGAAGAAGTAGTAAACGGCTTAAAGATTAGATCTATTTGATTGACAGCCTGTGAAGTCAACTTCTACTGTTACTTCTACTGTGTTATGAGTTGAAAATTCATTCGCCTTTCATATTAACTATTTTGCCAGGTGGTAGAATTCGTGTAGTTAGACCGCGGAGGTGCCACCGCCACCCTCATATCCTCCGTGAAGCAATTTATTGTGTTTCGGTTGGAATAGGCGTGGTTGCCGGCCATTCTCAAACGCGAGGTGAACGTCTTAGTCCTCAAGGGTAGCAACGCATCTGTGGTCAACCTCAAGTACGATTTAATCGTACTCGGTAGTAACTTACTGCATGCTCGTTTGCTATCTTTAGACGATAAAAAAAAAAACCTCCAAAACAAGTTTAAATTTAACAACAATATTTCTTGGGTCATCTATTTAATTAATCGTAACATCATTTACATTATATGTGATCGTAATATGTCTGAGTGCTTATATTGTTATTGATAACACTTAGTGGTCGTCGACCTCGTTGAGTAATATCTTGTGTCATACGCATTTCCTTTAACAGTTGTTATGGCTTATAGCCTTCATAATAACGATGTCGTATTAATTTATGTCTTCATATCACATACTGTTTTACGTTACAGTTCTTTTTCGTCTTAACATTTAAGTTTAAATTATGGTAATGGTTTCTAAGACATCTTAGTTGTTAACTTAGTAAGTTGTACAAAGTTATATAAAAAGAAATATTGTAGTATACTTCGATCTTCAACCTAATCTTTTTAGTTGAAAAACTTACCAGAATATAGATAATTTAGTTCGTAGTTAAAATTCTATTTAAATGTTTCAAGTTTACATATTTCATAAAATTATAAAAAGAGCCTATGTATAACTTTTCTACTTTCGAATATTGGACATTGATTGCTGTTAGGTTGTGTTAATTATTTATTAACTTTTTGCTGTTGTCCCACTTACAGTGAATTCTAATCTTGCACACAATTTCACCGCCCAACAGACCTCCTCATTTCCCATATTTTATATATTTCCTAATATTTCTATGCCAAAGATGGTATGCAATAAAATAAACCTTGTGATATTATATTATTATGAATGTTTATATTGTGAAAACTAGGCGTGCCTCGTAACCTGTTGCCACCGATAGTTGCAAGTGTCTATAATTGATTGGTTGCGTGTTTTGACTGCATTAGGAAACGTTACATTTTGTATTGGGCAAGTATGTCATGTATTGTTTTATTTCGTGCTGTGGTATTCACTTGCCAATTGGAGATATGCCGTGTGTTCGGTACGGCCCGTCACGGTACACCGGGTTCTGTATTCTCGTTAAGTGACACAGTTATTATGGCCACTGAATGAACTCTAATTTGCTGGTTTTGTAATACGATACGAATTAATAATACTAAATTAAGCAAACAAGCATGCGGGCCTGATTGTAAGTGTCCACTTCATCCCACTTAATACAACAACAACTGTAATAATTGACTCGATTCCATAATGTTTAGTAAGTTAACCTTAAATTTAGAACTCATCAGGTCACTCACAGTTCTACAACTAATAATAGAGCCCATTCATTCTTTCTATTGAAAGAGTGATTGGAAGAGGGAAAACATATATAATATATTCGCGACACTAATATATTCATCACAAAAAAACAAACAATGCAAAATACAATACCAGGAATATAATTAAAAATATGCAATAAAAGTCGTATATATACAAAGTTATTTACATATCTTACGTACAAAAATGTGTATATTGAACTTTGTTACCAGTACCTTTGCAACTTCCATTACTGTTAAAGTAGTGGTGTTATAACAAACATTTCACTTTAGTAAATTGCTTGCTTGTCTCAAAAAAAAAAATGCCTGACTTTATGGATTTCTTTATCTTTTATACGGTCACGTATTAGTATTTACATTTTTTTTTTCAGTTAGAAACGATTTACGATCTAATACCTTTTAAACAAAAATAAGTCAGTGACCCTCGTTTTGTTATGCTCCATTGTTAACCCTAACACATTGCCCTTTTATCCTGATCGCATATGTGTTATATTAAACGGGTCTATTTAAAACAAATCTATAAAAACCTAGTAAAGTTCAAACTACTTCTGATGTGAACACATTAGCTAGAGCCGACTGGGAGTGGCTAGACCGAGCTGTTTGTGGCTATGAATAGGTTCTTAGGATGGTTGCATACTATGCTAACGAGGAATTATGAACGATGTTAAATTTTATCGATATGGACCTTTTGGAGAGCCCAATAAATTATCTCAATAATTGTGGTTATAGTACGTCCTACAAAATTAATATCCTCAAAATAACTCCTCAAAATATCATATCCCTCCAAATACTTTAGAGTAAATCGCATCTGCTTGTACATGGGCGTACCCAGGGTCTGAGCTAGGGGGGGGCAAACCAGATTAGTCATAAGGATAGGAGGTCAGCAGAAGATCCAGCAGAGAAGCAGTATGGGTATCGACGTCAGGGACCCTGGTGAAATTGGGTACAACCTGAGTGAGTACAAGAAGTGCGTACCAATAGGCGCGTAAGAATAAGTTGCGTTCCGTGCGTTTGTATGAAGATAGAATACTGTATAGATACATATACTGTATACACGACAAACGAAGATTCGATAATCTTCGTTAGCCATCTCGTTCGGCCGGTAGGCGAGCTTCCACCAGAACCAAAAATCTAGGTGTTTTTTTTTTTATTTTAATAAAAAAAGGTTTTATGTGTAATTTACTTTCTGGCAAAAAGAGAACGACGAATAGAAAACCACTTAAATTGATAAAAGCTTGCGTGTTGATATTGTATTGATCTTTTTCCGTGTCATATATGCTGATAGATGCAGATCCTAGACTAAACAACTTTATTTAGACATCTGAGTAACCCGCATAATCCAAGGAGTAAATGGTAGCTGTGCATAATAGAACTCCTGCAAGCCCGCCGGCTGTCTGCCTCCTAATTGAATTTGTCTGGAAAACAGCTCAGTCTCAATTTGATTTTAACGATGTAAAAATCTTGAGATATTGATTACATTTGAAAATTCTTCTTTAAGTGTATTTTTAAATTTTGTGATGCAAACGTAATTTAAGTAGAGTACGTGTATTTAAGTAGAGCTAAAGAAGCTCTTAAACTTAATCGCGTTCAAAACTTAAATATTTTGCACGCGTCTTCTGTCTAAGTACTAACCAAATATTTGAATATCCATTTCACTGTAAAATAATGTAAAACGGCGCATTTGTAAGGATGCGTGTTGCCGCCCGCTTCGTGGAGCTGGCGTGCGACCTTACTCCCCGTGTAGTGTTACGTTTGTTTAACCTTTGTTCTTTTTGTTACTCGTTTCATTCACATTATCATTGTGCCTTTCGTGCAGTTGGTTATGTTCACGTGACTATGATGATGATTTATGAGGTGAGCAATAACCTGCTAATGGCGATTCGGAGTACTTAGTTATGAAAGTTGATAGCCACATGACTTTGTTTAGTTCAAACAGATTATACCTACCTCACCAACCTCTTAATTCTCTGTAAGGTTAATCTTCAATTTTGATCGGAGAGTTTATAGTGTGAGGAAAGCTTGTTGTTGCCCTCTTGTTCTTTTTGTGCTTGTAGAATTCCTTACTTCTATCGTATATGAAGAGTGAATTTCTGGTCTGTTTGTTACTATGTCACAAGTTTTTCTTGTCGAAGTGGGTCACTTCGCAAATCATGCATTTACAAATTAACTGAATAAAATCCTGTTTGGCAGTAATCAATCACGATAAAACATACATAAGATTTCAAATAAATTTAAGCGTCTTTTAATTATGTACACTGTTTTAATACAGTTTTAATTATGTAAACTATTCTAATAGTTTAGTTTTCTTCCAATACATACACATATTTGGTGGTCCACGGCTATACCAAAACTTTGTTGAATAGTCCGTCATCACTGAAAGGTTAACAACCACTTACTTAGCAATCGATTGGCAAACATAATGGTATTACCCTTAATTTATCATTACTGCTTTTGCTCGTGATATTAAACTTCGATTTTCCACATCCCTTGCTAATGAATCTCGATTCTATGCAACAGAATTATGTTAACACTCGCAAGTATACATGGCGTTCGCCAAGGTCGCTCCGTGCGCCACATTCACGTGCACACACTCGTACGTCCATCTGCAAGTGGTTTCGTGCCTTGGCTTCAATTGCATTTGAATCCTCGTTAAAACTAAAATGTACTTCCTGTTCACAAATATTAACTGCAAGCTTGCTGCCCATGACGTAGCCATCGACGTGCTTATATATGTTATGGTTTAGATAAATAGACTTATCGTTGCTAATTTTGCTGTTCGTTTTTTTTTACATTTATATCATGAGTCTTGTTGCAAACTGATATCACCACTCGCTCAGAACTAACTTCAGAATTTAAGTAATACATACTCATCATGTTACGTACAAAATTACTTTTCGCTTTTATTTTCAAAATACCATATGCGATTGTAAGTGTTTTCCGCGTGTTCTGCATATTATCTCGAATGGAGATCAAGTGCATAATTGTATTGCACTAACTTAGCCATGACGTAATTTGTAAGCAGTGCGTTCACGGCTATTTTCTCGTCATGATGTTTTTGTATCAATTACCTTGATAATCATATTGACATCATAATTATGGAAAGAGCATCCATTCGAGATTCTTTCCATAAACTATCGTTATCTTGTTATAATAGTACTTTGAAATAGGTAGACAAACACTGAATACTACTTCGTGACACATTAAAAAAATACTTGAATACAATGAACCGTGTCATAATTCTTTAAAATGTTGTAATGTAATGCAACTACTTACTAAACAATTACGAAAATCTTGTTTATGTTTGAAACAAAATGTGTTTTCTAACAGAAGCGGCTCTTCAAGAATTGAATTTCTATCACAATTCTACATTCCTGCGCGACTGCTTCGTAAATTGTATTGCTAGAAAAAGTCGACCAACAAACAGTTCAGATCGGTTCCAAGATAGAAATTAGTCCAAGCTGTTCCAAGCGGATATGCATCGTTGGTGACAGATAAAATCGCTAAATATAAAAAGATAACTACTGGGACTGTTGCCAATTCGAATGAGTTCTTTGGCTCTTGAGTGCTAAGGCATATCCTTAAATATTGCTACGTACTTTAGTTCCAAAATTATCCACTAAATAAACGGGGTTACCCACGACGACTCCGAATACTCCATCTTCTATCCTATCGTCAAGTCTTTGACAGTCTGTGTACAAACGTAATCGTTTGGGAATCTGCTCGACTCGGAATGCTGCCAATAGTATAATCTTGTCTTTAGACATGTGCTAACCGACCATTAGCTCTTTTTTGTTCTAATTGAAATTCTTCTCTATGTTAATATTAGCTCGGCCTCATTTAATTAGTTAATTAAATGTAACTTTTATTGCTCTGTACCCTTAATGTTTTCTAAACTACTTCATTTCTATTTAAAGAAAGCTCCCTAAAAATACCACTCTATCTAATAACTTAGATCTTTCCTAAATCTTTCCTAGGGATCTGTGTATTGCCCTATTTGACAAGTGGAGTTTGAATTATGACCATGAAGCTACTAATACGTATCGGTCAGTTATAGATCGTACATACAATGGTATCGTGAAGATCCTTCAAATGGCTTGATGGATGTGTGTATTGTCAGCCTAACAATGGACTGAGCATCCGTGAAAGAGACATTGTGTTGACCGGATTGTTGTGTGCTCCTTCAGTATGAGATGATACACGAGTAGCCTCTTAAGACGTTTGTCTTGTTTCGTTGTTACAACTTTCTCTTCTGTGTTTGACACCTGTTATTTTTACTATGATTACTGTTACAGGTCATTTTCCCTTTTGTTTAAAATTTCAGATAATTTGTAAAAAGACATCAAACTTTTTTCTATGCTCATAATTGCTTGCGAGATTCACTCTTTCGACACAGTAGATGTAGGACATGTTTTCAATTTCATATCTTCATCTCCATACCTTTCTGAATAGTACTTTATGATTATCATGTCTAATGACTACGTATTTCATAATGTACATTTCAACGGACTGGTAACTTAGATAAAAACCATTCTCATGTCATGAATATCTTGAATATCGCATGAAAATCTTCATGATGCATAATTATGAACAATTATACAGATAGAATATGATAAGAATTTAGACTTTATGTGCTAGTGGTTCATGAATTCGAGGCTACTACCTTCACCTTCAATTATTGTTTCATAAATTCACAATAAGATGGACGTTTTATAATGTAAATTTCGTCCAAATGTTAGTACATAAAGAAGTCAGTTGTAAATTAAAAGCCGTATTATTATTAATAGCTTTTCCATTATCTATTACTTAAACCGCATTCAAGACAGATCTCAATCTTGAGTTCACTTTATTAATGCAGCCCTGAGTCCTTAAATATTAAAGCTATCTTGATGTTGTTAAGGACGAATCTTAAACTCTATTATTTTCCGTTTAAATCCCGTTTATTTTCGTTTTATATCGATTACGGTTTGATATCCAATTACTGTATCACATTCTCCTCTCGCAACCAGCCGCGGGGCCATATTTGCGGTTGCCATCGCACACTTGTATCCTGCGATCTAGAAATATCTTGCGATTGTTATGAAATCCAACCGACTGTTGGTCACGTTTATTGCTCCGTATTTGTTGTAGCCGGTTGTTAGTGTAATACTAAATAATACATCATGATCATCAAAAACAGTTTCACTAATTGATCCTTGCAGTTGTGCACTTCAACCTAATAAGTCGTTAGCCTAGTAGTTAATAATTTGCACTACGCTACGCTAGGTGGTAGAACTCGTGTAGTTCGACCGGGGAGGTACCACCGCCACCCTCATAATCCTCCGTGGAGCAATTATTTTGTTTCGGTTTGGAGAGGCGTGGTTGCCGGCCACACTTATATACGAGGCGAACATCTTAGTCCTCAGGAGTAGCAACGCATCTGTGATCAAACATAGGTATGATTTAATTGTACTTGGGGATAATTACTGATATCCATGGACGGCAGTGACCACTTACCATCAGGTGGACTGCATGCTCGTTTGCTACCTTTATAAGATTAAAAAAAAATCTCCCCAACTCCGCAATCCCCTTAAGTTTTTCAGAAAAGTTCGTGAATTTCATAAGGAAATTTACACGACTAGATTGACGTTGATAATCTATCAAAATTGGTGAATTGTGCCCTTCCTTCTCATTGCGACAGGAGACCCTTGCCCAGAAGAGGGATAATAATAGTTTGTGATGATGATGTTGATGAATTTGCCCTCTTAAATTCTCTTTTTGAATTTCCAAACTTTTTACAAATACGTCCTCTTGGCATTCTACCTATGAAAACATCTATCTCTTGATGCAAAATTGTATTTGAGATGATGTCATGGTTCATCTGTAGTATTTTTGATTTAAAAATTGTGTATGTTTTACATACTGTAGTTGTCTGTCTGGATTTGATGTGTGCTTTATTGATAGAACAATAAATAACCGTTTTATTTTCCGCTTCGACCGCGTTATTTGAATAACCGCTTGAGTATATAAAATGCAATGATAGAAAATGTGAATCAGCATTTGATCGTAACGTTAATATGTTTAATTTTGATTATTCGACAAGAATTTCGTTTCAAAATTTAAATATCATATTTCGCTATCAATTGTCAATTTCAGTGTTTGCTATTGTGTATGCTATTATAAACTGCTTTTGTGTTATATAACACAAAGATATAAACAAATCAATTAGTGTTGTCCTTAAGACAAGCAGCGTTTTCCTCCTCCTTTTCCTTTGCTTTATTGCTTGATTGTCAACTGTCAAGTCGGTGTTACCAATTACCTCGTCCCCTGGACCGTGAAGGCACTTGTCTTTAAACGTGAAGTAACGATTCACTTCAGCATATATTTAGAATTGCATCTATCTCTGCACACTCAAACAGTGCGTATAAATTATAAATTCCGTATATATAAACTACTACTACTAAGATACTGGAATCATTATAGACAGAATAACCTTATTCTCGAACTAAATAAGTTACAAATTATGTTTGCAAATTTTGTATTCATGTTTGACTCCAAATATTAGGTCATTTTACTCGGTTTAAGTTTAGTGGGTTGATCATTGATTTCTCCATACTTCGAATAATCTTTAAATACATAGCATATATTTTAGGTATAACTAGTATTAAATTAATGCTCATCGTAATCATAAATGTACATGTGCGTACAGTAGGTCATACATTTTTTATATTTGCGTGGATTGTTAATTCTTCTATATGTGAAACTGCTTCATTGAGACATTATCTAATACTCGTATCTTCTACATTCCTTACAGTCACGTTACCTCTTGCAAACTGGTGATAAACGCTTAATCGGTTGTGCTTTTCGCGTGTGAATGGAACGCTCTTTATCCATTCGTTAAACCGTTAAACGGTCCATTGAGTCTTCCGTGTTGGACATTCATACCTTTATGTAATATCATTTGTCACAATGAGCTCAGTGGCTGTATTGTCGAAAATGGTCAAACCATTTTGGTTCTACAAACCTTACACGTAGCGGTGGAAATCCCGAGAGCATAAAGGACTAAAGATACCATGGTAGCTATTTGGAGTGGCTCTCATTTGGAACACCGAGCACAGGAATACGCCACACTGGTCGTCTATGAGCAATAAGTCGTTGAGAATGTTCCTCGCCTCTCCTAACTAGCATGCTACATACACGCCGCATGCCGGTTATGTTTAATTTAGACTACAGTCTTTTTAGTTTGTTACATAGATAAAATATATTTAAAATACATTTAAAATATACCAATCACAGACTCACATTCTGAATTTTTCATGTTACGGCCATCAAAAACAGAGATTATTATCTCCGCTAATAGCGGGACTATAATTCTATTATTAAAACAACTCTAGCTAGAGCAATAAAACCTACGCCGAATTCTTCATTAGAACAACCAGAATTAACTGAAGGACGGGATAAAACATTTTATGAAGAAACGAGACTTTTAACGTTTATAGTTATTCAATTATTTTTCAATGAAACAGCTAACAATGTTGAGTTGAGGACTATCTAGACAATACGATGCTATGGGTGCGCCGACTACGTGCATCGCGCATTCATCATCATTCATCGTTGTCTTTCTATATATAATTGGTAGTGCTACATTGTCCTTTATGTCTGGTTTATGCTTCTATGACGCACGAGTTACATAGTACAGAATTTTAGATTCGGATATTTTTAAGTTTAAAATATGTGCAGGATTTTGGTTTATACTATAAACCTTGTACCTTGCAACTTGTTTAACTTGACCAGGTGGTAGAACTTATTTAGTTAGACCGGGGAGGGACCACCGCCACCCTCATAATGAAGCAATTATTCTGCCATGAAGTAATTATTCTGTTTCGGTTTGGAGAGGCGTGGTTGCCGAATACACTTGATTACTGATGATAAAACAAGACTTTTAGCGTTTCTAGTAATATTTTTCAATGAAACAGCTA
>DWNR01001073.1:0-16330 GCA_018250455.1 Polygonus leo
TTACATGCCTTACCTTAGTGAGTTTTTTTATTTTTTATATTATAATAAGTCTTTACTTATAAGCCATTACATTAAAGATACTCATATAAGGTCCTGTATAATGACGTTTCATTTTCTCCTTACATTAACATTATTATCAAAATTCATATCATTCATGAAATATTACGCTTTATTGTAACAATTTCATCATTGAATTAATGTAGCGTGTTTGAATAGTTATCTCACGAGTTTTAACTACCATGTAATGAACATCAGTTATACGAGCTTATGTGGAGCGGTAACCGGTTTTTCAAGAGTTTTCCCAGATCAGATAAATGTACAGTTGGTACACCTGGCCTAATTAAACTAGCTTAGTGATTAAGAATAGTTATTTTATGTGCGTGTCTAATTTACGTATCTACTAGAATAGAATAGTAGTAATAGTATAGTACAGTAGAAACAACTTTGCTGTGTTCATTCAATTAGTTAATTAATTACTTCCAAAAATTGGTTTGGTTGTTAATGGAAACCTACAGCCTACGTTCCGCGGAAACGTATGTGGGGTCCCTATGCGGTCGACACATTTAATGCGATCGAAATTATGGCGCGCAAAATGTAAGACAACATGGGCAGATTTGCGCTCCGCGTGTTGCTGCAAATAATTCTTTAGGTTTATACTCAGGATAAGCGGTTTTTTGAATGCCGATATTTCGACCCAGTTGTATGGATCGTGGACATGGCGAGTACCCGTTACATAATAAAATTAAAAATGTGAAAATTTTGCGATGAAAATAGACAGTAGTTTAAAATCATAAATAATTTAGGTTGTATTTTCACAAAACTTAAATGCGTCACGGATATAATATTCCGTCTGTGTTGGGCCTAAATGGAATATACAAATTAAGTCTACTATGAATTTTTGATGTTTTTCTCGTTGACATTTGTTTGGGTGTTCAGTTTGTTTCTCGCAGAAAGTTTGTAACACATTTATAGAATAAATAAATGGTTTTGCTTTTACAGGTTATCTGCAGTAATTTGAACTTTGGTATAATAATATGTTTAACGAAGGCAACCTTTTTACAGAGTGTGTGCACGTGTGATATTTAAATTTTGTTGTACTTGTACAAATTTATTATGAGAATTAACGGTGTGTTTTAAGTAACACAAAAGACTGCATACGATCTATGTACGCGCGCTCTGTTGCAATCGTAGTGAATTAACATACCGCAAGGTCAGTGCGGAACTAATCTCCATTGACATATTGCAGTGCGAGTTATATATAACCAGAAGGGCTACCCGAAACTGGTGTTGGACGGTTACTACTACAGGCCACACAACGCGTATCGCAACCAGCCGAAGGTGCTGTGGTATTGTGCGTCGAGGAATAAGTTCCAGTGTTCAGCGACCCTACGCACCTACAACCGGGAGGTGGTGGCGGTCACGGGGTCCCACAACCACGCTCGCTGACCCATGCGAGCGCGAGCGACCCCGCCGCGCGTGACTCTCTCCAAACTGAAGCTGAATGAAATCTTCCGACTGTATGGTGAACGGCTCAGCACTGCCAATCTGAGTACCTAATTGAAGGTAGAACGTGGCTCGAACGAATCGCCAACTTCGCCATTTTTTCCGCCTTGATGCAGCATGTTGTAAATTGTTCTGATTAAGGGTTAGAAAGGCAGATTTAGTTTATCCATCTTAGTCATTAGGAGTAGAAAACATCTGAGGTACACTTATGTACGATTCCAGTTATATTGTGATCAGGTGGGCTGAATGCCTTTATTACTGGTTACATTACCAATAAAAAAAACATCTACGTCAGACTTACATCAAATTTCGAACATAATCAATAAATTATTTTGAAAGGTGGGCTTAGGTAAATAACGGTTATATGGATGGGAATAACAAGAGAACTTTCCTGTTACATATTTCCTTCATTAACATATTTTCCATCATTATCACCTCTTTAGATTATACCATAAAATCAGTTGTTAGAAAAATTGGATTGAGTTGGACCAAGATGATATAAAAACTGTAATATATTTGTAAATATATTTGTAGAGATTTCGATTGATATCGATAAAACATGCCAATTTCTCGTTACGAGACAGTTCCTATTCTATTCATTTTTATAAACACAAAGACATTTAACGATTAGTGATCAACTACAAATACTATTTAAGTACATATATATTTAAGTGTAAATAATATAAATTAAATTCCATTTATAAAAAGTAAATAAAATTATTATAAATTATTAGGAAGAGCTATGTTTTAAAAAATAGTGTCATATTTAAATAAATACTCATTGTTAATATAAACAAAATTTATGACATGTCTGCTTTTTATTTTAATGATTTATTATCAAAAAAATAATAACTCTAGCATAGAAAATTACAATATGGTTGCGGTAACTTCACAGTAGATGATAGCCCTAAATATTTGTAGTAAAAGTAACACTTAAAAAATAAATGTGAATTAATAGCAGTATTATCTAGTTGCAATGTAGTCGCAATTTGACGGTAATCCGATGGGTTCAGAATCGGCGATGGCGGTGTACGTGCCGTCGCGGACGGGGAAGTCGCTGCTCCTTCACGACGGGTACACCTTCTACCTGAAGAATCTGCAGGCACACGGGCGCAAGCAGTGGTACTGCTCCTCGCGAGACATGGCCGGCTGCCGCGCTGACGTCATCACGGCCCCCGCTAACTCGGGCGACGGTGACATCCTCTACCTGGTCCGAGGGAGACACATCCACGGACCCCCCAGCTACTACTTCACGCCAGACGGCAAGTATGTTAGGCGTAAGGACACGTACCACAGGTACAGGTAGCGGTGTAAACACTAAGTATTACTTTTATCATTTTTATTTCCTTTTTTTTGACTGAGTTTTTTTAATCACTATGATGATTTTATTTAAATTTTATAAGAAATTATGCTGAAACTTAAATATCCTAAAGGTTTAATAATGCATTTATTTTTTAGGATTATTTGATTTTTTTTTCTAACCAGGTAACTTTTACATTAAATTTTCTGAAGGTTCCTACAAACAAAATGTCGCAAGTTTTAATTTTCATAGTTTTAATAATTTGTATAATATTTGAGTTAAGTACTTAACATTTAGTTGAAAAGAAAATTTAGATACAAGAAATGTGAAGAATATTATATTAGTTACTTTTGTACAAGATTTTGATTTAAATGAAATGTTTTATTGTTATACGATGCTTCGAAAGTTCAATTGATTTAATGTTATATTGCTGGTGATAGAAACCAACTTCTATTTTAACAAGTTAAGGGAGTGTCAGTGTAAAACATGAGTTGACTTCCATAAGACAATTTAATTCACAAGTTATAAATAAAATTGACTTTTATGCAAGACATATTACTTTTTAGACATACAGTACTTAAATTGATTCTGATATTGAGCTGATAGTAACCATATTGTTACTAGTGCTCAGCTCTGTGTAGCGTCTCTGAATCGTGCGACAAGATCGACCATCGTCGTGTATTTCCTAATATGTAACAGTGTTAAAGATTTTATTCAATTTCGCTGATTTTGCCTTAAAATATATGAATGTCAAAAATAAATATGTTTCCTAGTAGTCTATTTAGTTCGTCTATGACAACGGCTCATGTTAAATTCTCCGTATAAATTACTTCATAACATTATATCTGGCTACAGTTAAACCATATACTATGAATCTACCAGCCAGCTATGATAATCGGAAGATATGATACACTACGACAAATAATGTTGATTTGTATAAATTTTAATATACACGTTGTTAAATAATAATTTAATGACCATTTCTTAGCCACCCTATTTTAAGTGAATGAAATAGAAATATTTTTTGAAATTATTACTTGGTATTTACAATGTATTCAGTTAAAACTACTTATTTTGCTCAGACGAGAGTATTTAACTAAAGACTAAAAATAAGTTAACATTTGAGTTTAACATCATCGAATTATCATTAAATTTGGGCTAAGCTCTTTAAGACCGGAGTACCAAGTTATGTATAAACGAATTTAAATGTTATTACATTATTACTGTTTGCATGGTCGATAGCATACTGCGATGAGGAGAAAAATCGCAAACAAAATTGAACCTTATGGGACCCTGTTAGAATTTAAAATATTTTGTCTATTGCATCGTACACCGATCCCTCTCCAGTAGAATAATTAATTGTTTCATATTAAGTTGATTTATTTGTAATTGTTGATGAAGTCTTTGGAATAGGCTTAAAAGTTTATTAAAGGTTTTCAATGATACAATGTGTTTCTATAAGTAACTACGAATATGTGTATTAGGTAAGTATAAATAATTATTAATTAAGATTCAGAAAACCTGAATCAGTCACGTTGTTGTTCTTCCTGGTAATTATAGACAATTACTTTGTTTAGTGTTTATTATGAAAAATATATAAAAAATTAAGCAGATAATGAGATAATTTTTGGTGATTATAATTTATCTTAAAATATAATTATTTTCGTAAAACGTATCACTGTTAATAATTTGAATTGTTACTATCATGCTCGTGGCCTGCAAAGCCACGAAATTAATTTCGAACAAAGTTTCTTTGCAACTGAAAACTATGTAGCGAAATAAGGTTTGATAATATCCCGAACAAAGAGGGAGCGATTCATTGAAGGCACCCCGAATGCTTAGCAACGCATTAGGGCCCGGCCCGGCGCTAGTGTCGATACGGGCCTGAATAACTTGAATACGGAAGCTTATGTATTGCGCAGTTGTGATGGATCGATACGCGGTACGAAGTTATGAAAGAAGGAAGTTCGGCAAGCATGGGGCGCAGGGAGCTGTCTCCGCACAGCCTAGTTACGCCCTGTATGCCCTAATTTTGACGTACGGCCCTTTCCCGGCTATGTGTGCGTTGAGGAAAATCGCGCTGCGCTACCCCCCTCGACATTGATCAACCGCCATTTTATGTTTTCCGCGTATCAAATTGATGCGTATTTGATATATGTTACAGTTTTCCTATGGGGAGGCGAGACGAGAATAGGATATTGGTTTAATAGAAAACTGATGGGTTAGGCATAACATTTGCTTTATTTTCTGTTTTTTTTTGTCTTATTTGTGTGTTTAATTTAATTTCAAATTATTTAAACGTAAATTCAATGTATTTTAAGATTCATGAAGTCGTTAGATCATAAGGTCAATTAACAAAATCTGGTTGTGTTCGTATAAGATGTAATTGCAACTCTGTATCAACGATGTAAGGTGCAAAATACCAATGGAGCGATTTGTTACAACCTGTGGATATTTTGCTCTCGATCTTGGACCACTTTACGACACGTGAACCCCAAGGGGTTTCACTAATAGACCGTTAGGTTAATAAAAGGTATTCTCGTTGTATCCATGACGGAGATAGACGTAATTATACATCTCGTAAGACTAATATTCATTATGACGCAATAGCAAACGTCGGCTTATGGTGGAGGCAGGAAATCGATATCATCTATGTTATATAGGGCAAGAGTTGTATAGGGAGGCGCCCTATCTGTAGGCATGGGATCCTAAAATAGGTCGCAGCGTAGAAGTAGGTAGGGCGGGCGGCGGCGGGTCGCAGGTCGCGAGCACGCGGCGGGCGCGAGGCTCGTGGTGGGCCCGCGGCGCCGCGCCAGCCCAGGCATGCGCGCCCCACGCTGATGGGTCCCAATCGATAACACCCAGCATCCCACGGCCCTCTCACCCTTATTCGTCAAAATATAACATCCCGTTGCAATAATAAGGTCGCCTTTGCGTTACATCTTCCGCACGTCTATGCGGATGTTTAATGGCTGCCATAAAAAGAAACTTTTATAGAAATCGCTTCTTTGTTACGCTCTAGGCTTAGGGACGAAAGCGAGATCGATATCGTTTCGCGTGTACGTAATACGCGTAACGTAATGGTTCGACGGGTAAGTGTTAGTTTAGGTAGGTTTGATGTATGAGGAATGCCAGGTGGTAAATCGTTGTTGGTGGTTGTAGTGGTGGCGTGGGCGAGGGTGACGGTGTCGTGGCGGCGGCGCAGCAGGTGGCTGGTGTGGCGGCGCCGCAGCGGGTCCAAGGTGCACGCGCCCGCCTGCAGTTTGAGCATCGCTGCCCCGCGCCATTGCGACTGTTTACTGCGGAAGTTTTCGACGCAACCTCGCCTCTCTACGACTATACATCCACTTATTAGATAACTCCTTCAATGATGTACATTTGTTTTGATGTGCTGAACGCGGTCGCACTTTTAAAAATTTAGTTTATGTTATAAGATGGACCAATTGAACAAATATAATCAAAATTAAGGTGGCCCAAAGTTTTTAACTTTCTAACTTAATTATTTATTGATTGCTACTAAATTTGGAAAGCCATATTAAGAACTTTGCATTTGATTGTTTTCCAGTAGAGAAGACAACTTCTTAAATATTAGATGTAACTATTTAAGATGTAGATATCTCTTTTTAATTCGATATTACATATAAGATAATATTGTGCAGTCGATAGCCTGAAATGCCATTACTTATGATAATTACCCACATTTTAATGCTTACCTTTCTCCTATTATGCATATTGCAAGATTTATAAACCAAGTTTAATGAAATTAGGCCGTTTCTTTTGCCAGTACATTTTTTAACTGTAGTTAGTGTTGTAACTGCTACTTACCTATTATGTTATTTTTGTAGAACTTTCAATACATACTTCATGTTTACTGTAGCTCAAATATTAACCTAATGTTTAAATCCGTCCTATATAGCCTGACGATTAGCTAAAAATATACAAAGTTAGTCCATGACAACGATATGTGCAACATAATTTAATGCCGTTTCTATGTACTTTACAATTTGTATAGTATTACTAGTACTTACTCCTATAAAAGTTGTGTGAGATCACCTTTGTAGTTAAATGGGAAAGTTAAATAGTACCTCAAATTCTGGTATATATCGAATAGAAGAGACTGAGTTGAAGGTCTCGATGATGTAGAGCAAGAATTACGTGCATGAGGTATTTCGAAAAGTCATAAAGCATATGCTTCACTTCCGACCTCGTGTCCCGTCCTTAATCTTCTAATTCTATGTGGGTTTGGTTATAGATATACGCGGTTGTTTTAAAATGTAACTACTAGGAATTTGACTGACTGAATATGTGATCCATTTCGGTCAACTCTCTTGGAGTAATAAACGTAAGTTTAATTAAATCTGGTAGGAAATTATTAACATATGTATTCGGGGAAACATAGTTAATCCCTTGGTGGAGTCAAAATGACTTAATTGGAGAACTCCAGACATTCGTATGTTTCTCTTTTTACTTAAAATTACTCGGGGAATTGAACATGGGGATCTTTAGTCTGCTAAATTAGTTCTTCTGCATCTTCGACGATATGTTGTCGTCTGGTGTCAGGAATGCTCTTAGACGATTCTAAAGATTCTACGATTCTAAAGGATACGGATAGTTTAGGATATAAAATATTAATGAAATTTTCAGTGTTGCTATATGCTATGTTAGTTATATTGTTTGCATGACGAAGTAAAAGGGGTTTTTTTGCACTGGAAAGTATATTAGGCTACGAGATCCAGAGCGACCTAATTGCATTTTAAGGGATTTGATCTTTTTGAATTTGTGTTATATAAAAATGGTAATGTAGTAAACTAGAGCCTAAAAGCGTTGACACAGAAATATAATAAAATTTTCTGAAAATGTATACATTTTTAGGCCGCTCTGCTTTGTAGATTACCATTTTTAACGTACGAAAATCCAAATAAGTCTAAAATGCAGAAATGATACTCTGGCCTCAGCCTGAAATTAAGTTGATAGGAGAAATGTGACGACAAATAAACACATACCTACTATATAATATTACATGTTAAAGTATTATTTCTATTAGTCGTATATTGTATCAGATATCATTAGAACTGCAGTATGTTATGTAACAAATGGTGCATTTATGTAATAGTTATAATTACAAACGAAGGTTGAAAGTCACAATACAAATATGTAAACAGTTACTCTAGTTTGGTGATATGTACGGGTATTATTATGTTTATTGTAATAAATATTTATACTCAAGTTTATAGTTTATCTAGATTCACATTTGATGAGTTCAAATTGGTCATTAGCTTATATGACCATATCTATTTAACGTTTGGTACTAATATAATTATAGTTTGACATAAAATGTCAGTTACGTTGTAATTGTAAGTGTAAAATAATTTAGTTAATCGAAAAATAAAATAAAAAATTGGCCATGCAATTATCGATTCTTTGATTTGCCTCGACGTTTAGTATGAGAGTATTTTCATAAAGCTACGTGGCTCGCAGCCAACTTGCGTTCCTAGAATATACAAAATATGAAGTCTTTACACAAATCATGTGTCACCTTTTTTAAACTATTTACCACAGTAGACACGCACATATAACTTTGCATATGATAGCACGTGTATTATTCAGCAACATAGCAAGAAGACAGAGTTTTAAATAGAATGTTGTGCAGCGTCTTATACATATTTTCTGTATTCTAAGGCAAAAAACGATCTGCAATATTCCACATGGCTTTATGAAAGTTGCCAGGTAAGTATGTATGTGCATCACATTTTAAATTTATTCTATAAGCTTAGATTTTTTTTATTTGTTTCCAACAATTGTTACAACGGATGCAATTATTTGCAAGGTGGCGCGCGGTACCTCTACACACCGAGGGGTGGTAAGCTGCTGTTCTACGAGGGCAACACTTATTTCGTGAACTCGAGGAAGAGGCATGGGAAGGCCAGGGTCCTGTGGTACTGCTCGTCTCGGAAGGCTCGTCACTGCCCTGCCTCCATCCTCACGATGCACGATAGAGTCCTTGGGCAACCGCCTGTGCACACTCACCCACCGAAGCTATCCACTACATATTATAACTGGATGAGGGGTGAATACAATCAAGGTGACTCGTAATGATGGGCCCTGTTTCCCCGGGAGACAGGAGCCGAAGGTTGTGGATTTTTTAATTTATTAGACAGCATTATACAAACATTCCTATAGGTTGAGTGTACGTTTGCGTTTCTAGTCAGAATTTTAACGGGTTAATGAAATTTTGTATGTGTGTTACGAGAAGTAATCAATGGACTCCTAATAAAAGACGTGGCATTGTAAGTCAAAACAAGTCAAAAATCAGTCAATCCTGTGTATTAGTTCGAATTGGTTACATTAGGGCGCCTATCTTCACTCAATTAGAAGTCTATATGATTACTTCGTCTGGTTTAAAATACGTCGCAGGTTCCTTAAGTCGCAGGCGACATACGAAAGCAACCTTATAGTGTTCCATAGTTAGCGTTAATAAAATATGTTGGTCTCGTTACTGCATAGTACTTAGTCGATTGTAACGTAAGGTAATTAAGTGTTTGAGAAATATCAAAATCTTTAATATTAAGTACAAAGATACCTGTTTTTATGACGAAGTTGCCATAATATTATCATAGCCATACGATTGTCGCCAAGTTGTTTTAATATTAATTTTAAGTAATGTGATTTCGATGTCAGTAATTTAGTGCCAAATTGTACCCGTGGTTAAATAAAGGATATTATTTAAATTGCGCGTGGTGTTTGAATGAAGCCATCGAAACCCCAATAACCACTGATGTTATTGTCCAGATTTCTACCTGCTCGTTCTGGGAACTAAAAAAGGAACGTCTAGACGTCCTGCCTGATTTCTCAAAAAGGTTTTTGTGGAACGTTGATCGCTTCGAAAGTCCTAGCCAGGTGCAGGTAGGCGAGCTCAGCCGCATTCAATTCCTACTTTATTTTTTGGTAGTAAGGTTATCTTTTCATTTACTAATCTGAGATAGCGTTAGCGTTTTTGTTAGCGGCTTACTGCATTGTTATTCAAGTATTGAAAAAATAAGGTACGGTACATCGAGGTATTGTTGTTACTGAATGGGTAAACTTGGTATTGTTAATTGTTGGTACAAGGGCGCATGATCTTCAACCGTTTTATCTTCAGATTTGAGATTGTGTGCATATGGCATAAAATTGCGTTAAATGCAATTCATCTGTAAAGTACAAACAATCAATAAATTTTAATTAATGATATGTTTTTTATTATATATATTTTGGTAGGACAAAATGTCTGGTGGAGGAAATTGATTTTTATTTAAAAATACAGGTTTATGTAATTTATTTTTAGAGTATTATAACAAATTCATACAATGTGAATGTAATACGTAGAGCCTAGAGATATATGTATAAATAATTCATAATTTAACTACTGTTAATATCATGAGTATAATTGCATCTAACTATATTAATGTTGCTATGCATTATGTATATCTAAATAAGCTTTCGGCCCAAAATAGAAGAACTACCGTTTTGGTCATCGCAAGCCCTACTTAAGTTTCGAGCTCATTGGTATTTTGTACCGTTAACATAACTAACTTGTATGTACTTACTGCGATTGAAATGTTTCACTTCTTTTTCGATCCAGTTTCGTAATGACGGCTTAAGTTCAATCAGGGAATTCAAATTACTTTTCGTTTGGACGTTGAATCACGTACGACAGAAAAATTTGTTCGTTTGTCATTATTTTAATATGAATTGAGTGGCGGGGTTAGTGTTAAATAAAAAAATATATAGGAACTAAGGTTTTGGATTCTAGACCTTTCTTTTTTATATGACAGGTACTTTTTGTTTGTAGTGTGAGTGAGTACATAATTACACGAATATAGTGGCTGTGGGCAAGCAAATAGATTAATAAACATTAGCGATATGCATAAAAGAAGTAGGCCTAGATAGAGAATCAGTTCTGGAAGTACTATAATTCGTAACCAGGCTGTTTGTTATATATAACATTCGTTACTTTAAAATATTAATCTATTAAAATATTTGTAAACTTAAACTATCAGTATCGAGTTTAGTATAAATTAAAAATGAATAACAAAATGAAGTACGCCAAACACCAACACACTATATTTTTATCAGATTTAACTTACGTAATACACTTATTGACCATACATGCCTGGTACCTAACCTTCCGCCTACGACCAAGTAGATAAATTATAAGAAATTTAAGTCTTAAAAGTTGAAATAATAAACAAAAACCTGTTAAATGTGTTGGTGGAAATCACTTAGCTGGCGGTAGTACTTAATTAGAATGAAGATTTACGCAATAGATTGCACCTACGTCATACTGATTAGAACATAAAGTTACAAGGTTATATGAGGCCCTTAGAATATTAAAGCTTCTAACGTTTTGATATTCTGTTTATTATTTATGCGGCGATTATTTGTCACGCCGTTTTGTGTGTTCCGATGATACACGAGAATGTCTCAATGATATTTTATAATAGTATTTTTGTGTCATTCCAGCCAGAGTAAATCCTCATCAATTTAATTGTCTCATTATTAATGGCTTCCTCTGACAAGTTTTGAAGGAATCGTGCCACACTACCACTCTGACCTAATACTGGGTAGCGGAGAGCATGAGTAAAATCTTCTAGACGTAATAACAACATTGTTATTATATTTTATACATATTTAGCAACATAATCAGCGCTGCGAACGGTGGTGCAGCGCGGTATTTCGTGCGGTAAAACATGATGATTAAGGCACTGATGTAAGGCGGTATCTTTACTATTATATTATCTACGACGATAATGCCCTAATTAGAACTAAGAACTAAATCTTTAACGTTAATGCAAGAATTAACATACAATTCAAAAGATTAAATTAGGTACATGTCCACATGATAAATACATTTGAAACAATAATTATATTATTTCGTATTATTCAAATCCACTAATGCGACTAATAATTACCACTTAAGTACCATTATAAATTAATGTGAACTTTGAAAACGTTTTAACCTTAGTCTGGAAATGAATTAATTAACCTGAATCGAATCTGGAAGTAAGTGTCGATTAGATAGAATAGTTTGTATAGTTAAATTATAAGAAAAAGCATATTATATGTTACTCATGATACTGCATTAGGTTAAAATTACGCAGACTCTCAGCATGAAGTTATTTTCAATAGCTCGCTACAGTTGGTACTTGATATTGCGGTTACAAATCAACATCCATTTTTCTGCCTTTGATTTCCCACCAGGTACGTATCTAAATGGATTTGGATTTCGTAAAAACGTATTTACGGTTCGTGGCTCTTGGATCAAAATGGAATCCTAGCGTAATTTTAGAAAATAATACTTCTTTAGGTGAGCTGTTTTTAAGTGTTATCATAATTGAAAGTGTAATAAGAGTTAAACGTAAGCAAAGAAGACCTATGCACCTGCAATATTTCGATAGCATCTGAACTCTTTACCAACATTTTGAATTAAGCAGCGAATTCAGTTTATTTACTTCAATTGCATAAATTGAATTCTGGTATTCATTGTATTGTGTTTTAAATAAAGATCTACGCCCACGTAGTATTTAAAATATATATCTAATGATCCATATTTATTTAAAAAAATCTCCAAATTATATTTATTTAGTTAATTAAAACTTTTCTATACAACTATACGAGTATTTTCTGGATCTTATTGCGTCAGTTAGTTCTTGCTAAAACATTACCGGAGACGTTTCTCGACACTTTCAGTAAATGCATGTGTTTTCGAATGTTACAGACGACAGACAGACAGAAGTTTCGTTATTATTTAGCTAATAAGTTAGCTGATACCAACACTACCGGAGACGTGTGTATCGTTCCATGAGAATGCCGCCCAGTTATTAAAATAAGCGCATTCACATCGAGATGCCGTTACTTATTGTTCCACTTGTACGGGATCTCGACGCTCGACGGTGAGTTGGTTTCTCTGCATCATCAAATAAACATGATTAGAAAAAATACAGGCAATGTTAATGCGGTCACATTTTAACCTTCTTCATTTTAGAAGATTTTGTTAAGTTAATTGCATGAACCTCGAAATCATATAAATATGTTCGTTTTATTCCGTCATTAGTAATTATGTCAGTCTGATCGTGTGGAGAATCTCAAATGAAGTCGGTTATAACTAGCGCCTCAATAAACATGTTTGTAGGAACAAGCTTCTCGTGAATTGTAGGAATGGATCCAGAATGAACCGAGTAGGTAAATGATTTAATTGACGTAATCGGTACAACTTGACCGCGCTTGTCTGTTTTGTCGTGAATATGCATCCCGATGGTTAGAACATTTGTCCTACTATCACGGAAAAAGAATCAAGTATTTCTACTTCAAATTAAAACTACATAACAGATGAGAAGTCTATGATAATAGTTGCCTATATACTTATAAAAAATCGACAATCAACAGAGATACATATAAAGGCAAAATGTTATATGGTTAGGTATTGAGCCGGTTAATTGGACTGGAATATAAAACTAGGTACCTAAACGAGACAAACAATAATGACTATAACAATAGTTTTAACTATTATGCGATATTTATTTTACGGACTACGACATAGCTTTGCAGTCACGCCAGTTGGACTGCTAATCATAAACTGGCGGATCATTACACTCCCGATAAAAATTGTCATGAATTAATTCATTGTATGTAACAATACATACAATGTATGTTCTGAATGGTAACGTTTCTTCGCTTATTAACCGTAATTTATTCATAGTGAGTTAATAAAAGGTGAACGAATGATGCTTTTATCCTCGAATAAACATCTCCATTGAAAATTTAGCTCGGAGATAACCGTCAAACTAATCCGTTGGTGGCAGCTGACGTATGATTATACCCACTCGAGAAAGGGTGGCAGTTTAACCCTAAACAGTTTTTTTTACCCTTTATTCGCCAATACTTTGTTCAACTAAAGAAGCGGGAGCCGATCTGTGTACAAATTCAATTTGTTATCCAAATTCCAAAATATGCTAATAACGGGTCTGGCTGGTTCCAACTTATATTTGAACTTTTGGAATACATTTTAGATATTTCTGTTCTTGGAGTTTATGTATATCCTTTTATTCGAACATTGAACGATTGATTTTAACTAGACTAACTCAAAATCAATGAGTTGCATTTGTTCAATTATTTTACCTGACAAATGTTTTGTGTGCTTGATAAAAGAAAATAAATAGCTAAAGGTATATATCATAACATATCAGTACTAGTAGCAATGAACTGTTGGAAATAAATAAGTACAAAATGAATAACGTTAATTAAACTCAAATACTTGTTTCTGGATACTTAGGGATACCAGCGAACGCATTACGAAATGAAATCGAGATAGAATTTAAGAGGAACGCGGTGTAGGCAGCGCCCTCGTGCGGGGTCGTTAAACTCCAGAGTTTCAGCTTAAGATGCGGATCTTCCTTGCCGCTTAAGTGTTTCTACATGTCATCGGGAGAGGGCGCTGCTTGTTTTTAGTTTTTTTTTAACAATAAATAAAATATAGAGTGAATAAGTATAGTTTAATAAACAGTAAAGTAAATTATATATGAATTGCTTTATTCGTAATGGAAATCATTTTTGTAAATCATGTGAATTTTACACGTTCAATTTAAATCCGAAGTGAAGTAGGTGAATACTAGTTAAAAAATGAGTGTTAAACCTTAAAAACCTATGAAAAATTTAAGTCTTCTGGCACTTTTAAGCCGACAGTCTTTGCTAAATATGGAGAATTCGTACCACTGGTACATTTACCATTTTCTTGCCTTTGTACATTTTTAAATTTAAAAAAAGACGCTCGTAATAAAAAAAACAACGAAGTTTGTTGCCCAAATGTTTAAAATATTAAATTTAAACTCGTATAAATAGTGCGTTTTGTTTTATTTAAATTTTTCGTTTCGTTAAATTTTGGTAATGCAAATGTACAAAAGAACCAATGATCATAAGAAATAATTACAATGGTACATATGTTTTCATAAATGTTTAAAATTACTCTCAACGAATGTTCTGAAGATGATTGGGAGTTCCTATCTGGTATTTTTATGAGGAACGCATGCTAGTCGACAACAGATGGCGCGAGGAGTTACGCATCTATACATTCTATACGCATGTTAAACATAAGAAATATTTATGAGATATATAAACATTTGTACACCTTATAAGAAAGCTCTACATCATTATCATTACTAATATTCTGTTATTCTCTGTATGTATGTTAAATGTTAATGTTACGATTAAAAACTTTGTGTATCAACAAGAAGGTTTACAGTATAACGAATTAGTATTCCAGGCTGCTAGATCCAGACTGGCCTAACTGCATATTAGCGAGTTTTGAGTTAATTGCACTTTATGTTTTAAATATAGTAATCTAAAAAGTCAGCCTTAGCTTATTTTTCAAAAAATCCGCCACTTTGATATTGCAGATTTTTAAACAATGAAATAACACGCAGGTCAAAATCATTGAATTCCAACTAGCAACCTCACTTATAATACGGTAAGTGGTATATAATTAATAATTGCCACTTGTGTCATTTTTTAATATAATACTTTCTTAAAAATTATTAAAAATCTTATATATAACCGCTTAATGGCGGTTATATATACGATTTTTATATAAGATATATATATATAAGATATATAAGATCATTAATTGATGGTCATTAACAGTTGTAGTAATACTTCGTCGTTCGTCTCGTCTTTATATAGGATTACTACTTAATCAGGATTTTAGTACACTTGTCGAGAGTGATAATGTGCTGGAACCCTCGGCGTCAGTGATAACTTACCATCAGGTGCATTGCTTATTTTTTGTTGTATGACCTTTCTTCACACGATAAAACAAATAACAACTCTACCACACATTTTATTACTGATCATCATCATAACAGAAAAAAGCAAGATATTTGACAGAGACGACGTTTTTGACGTTTTAATTAAAATAAAAATAACTTGAAGTAGATGTATATTTTTAGTCACATTCATCGACTCGTACAGTCCTGAAAGTATAAAAAATATTGTAAACTTCGTAGCTGACAATATATTCCGATAGAACAGAAAAGAAGATATCATAAATAATAAGTGCTGACGAGAAAATTTCATAGTTTTTTTCGAACTCGTACGATAATATTCGAACTCGTATTTTATCGATAGATATGTAATATTGGTGTTCAAAAAAAGATAGCGAAATTCTTGTACAGCTCTAACTGAAAATACTTTATTTATGTTTACCTATTTTATCTGCAATGAGTTGAAGTTAAATCAAGCGAATTGTGTCTTACTACTACTACTACTTGTTACTTTTATAGTAGGTACCTATAATACCACTTAACTATTTTTAACAAATTCCTCGGCAACGGTCAATACTTTTTGCCGGCAACCCTTCACTTTACCGTCAAAATGGATTGTCAGTGCTATCACATGTATACGAGTTTTTATATTAATAACAAGCTGTACCCGCGGCTCCGCCCGCTACCCCTCCTTTTAGGGGTTGAATTTTTATGGCCTAAAACACGGCCGGGGATC
>DWNR01001074.1:0-16330 GCA_018250455.1 Polygonus leo
ATGTTCGCCTCGCGTTTGAGTATAGCCGGCAACCACGCCTCTCCATACCGAAACACAATAAATTGCTTCACGGAGGACTACGAGGGTGGCGGTGGTACCTCCCCGGCGAACTACATGAGTTCTACCACCTGGCAATCTATACCAATATAATAAAAAAGTGTAGAGTTTGTTTGTTTGTTTGAACGTGCTAATCTCAGCAACTACTGGTTCGAATTGACAAATTATTTTTGTGTTGAATAGTCCATTTATTGAGGAAGGCTACAGGCTATATAACATCAAGATACGACTATTAGAAGCGGAATATTAACTAAAAATTGTAAGCGGAGTATTAACTAAAACGGTAAAAAATTGTCTGAAAATTTGAATTTCTCTTTTATATGACGCAAACGAAGTTGCGCGGGTTAGCTAGTCCTCCATAAAGCAATTCTGTGTTTCAATATTAGAGAGCTATTATTACCGGCAATACTAACACAAAGACAAACATCATCCTAACAAATCGTACATTATTTGATTACATTTGTCCACGCGCCCATGCATGCATGGATGATTATTTACTAGGTAGATTGCAGTCTCGTTTGCTAACTCCACACTATAAAACACATAATTATATAGGTGCTCCTCAGAATAATAATAGTTAACCACTATCTGCTCATATTTACCATACAATTGATATTAATATTTAGATTTTTATATCATAAATAATTCAATATAAATCACATTATTTACATTTATGTGAGCTAAATTTAGTGTTGTATGGTATGGAGTTTCTTTCGCCGTCTCTTCTCCACAGCTAGAACACCTTGTGAAACGGTGGTAAGTGCTAGGCATCCCCAACCGTTATCACGAGTAAATGCTCTGCACGCCGACAAATATTATAATAATATACATAAATATTGATATACCGACAACATAATTAAGTCAAGGTCTTAATTATGTTGTCATCATCATCACAACCCATTAATGTCCCACTGCTGAGCACGGGTCTCCTCTACAATGAGAAGGATTTAGGCCGTAGTCCACCGCGCTGGCCAAGTGCGAATTGGTAGACTTCACACACCCTTGAGATCTTTTACAATCTCTTTAGCATGCAGGTTTTCTTCGCTATGTTTTCCTTCACCGTAAAGCCAATGATAATTTAAGTTTAATTATGTTGTATTTATAATTAACATAATTGTGCAATAAAAAAATAATTTCATAATTTCATTTCATTTATGCAATAGAAATAGCTTAGTAGAGTTAGACACAGACAGACCATTGGAAATCCATATCTATATACAAAATTATCAAGAATTACCAATACACGAAAAACGAATAGTACATACATTGCTTTAAAGAACTAATTGTTTGTAATTAATTATAAATAGTTCAGTGACTAGAAGTATGAAAAAATTAATTGTATTTTCTTTAGTGTTGTGTGCAGTGGTAATGTTAGTTTATAGCAATACAAGTAAGTTTGTACATATTTTTGTACGTTTCTAATATTCTTAAAAGATTATGACGCCATAGTAACACGATTTGAAACTTTATCATAAGATACTATACCCTCTATGATCTAAATCATTGATTCCCAAAGTGGTCCAGGTGGATCCCCAGGGGTCCACGGGAGACTCACTGAGGGTCTACGTAGGCGTGAACAAAAAATGGGGGTCCACATGATATTATTGGGGGTCCACGAAAATTGATCTGCTTTTTATAGTAAAGAGCAAAAATGTAAGCATAGTTTTTACCTATTAATATATGCCATAGGGTCTACCCTACCATTATTTTAAGTAAGTAACTAAGCAGATAATATTTTAATAAGGCAAGCCTGTTACTTGTACAAGTTTGCGTATTCGACATTACGTACAATGCGTATACAGACTCGCCAAGCGGTATCCGCTCGATTTAATGCTTAATGCTTGTTCAGACATGAACTTGATCATCACTATAAATACTTGATGCCAAAGGCAAACTCATTAATTGTTTCTGGAATTTCGAAACAAAAAGGTTTGAGAAAATTTATATCAGTGTTTGCTAGTGCCGGACTTTAAGAATGTGGTAGAAATTGCTACATTGCAGGGGTCCACCGAAACCAGTAAATTTTTTTAAGTGGTCCACGAGAAAAATAAGTTTAGGAACTACTGATCTAAATGAACGAGGTCACATTTACATTATAAACTTATTTTTGCCAGGTGGTAGAACTCGTTTAGTTCCACTGGGAAGGTACCACCTCATATATAATCCTCCGTAAAGCAATTATTGTGTTACGGTTTGGAGAGGCGTGGTTGCCGGCTATACTTAAGGACGAGGCAAACATCTTAATCCTCAGGGGTAGCAACGCAACTGTGATCAAACTTACTTGATTACTGATGTGACATGCGACAGTAACCACTTACCATTACGTCGACTGTATGCTCGTTGCTACCTTTATCAATAAAAAAATATCTAAAGTATTCTGACTGAACCCGAAAGAGCCTATGCCAGAACTATTACATTCATCTATTTCACCAAATCTTATTGTACATTCAATAAAATATGTGAAACACAATTTTGCCAGGTGTTTAGTTCGACCGGGGAGGTATCAGCCACCCTCGTAATCCTCCGTGCAGCAATCGTTTAACGTTTAACGAGGCGAACATCATAGTCCTCAGGGGTAGCAACGCACTTGTGATCATACTTAGGTATGATTTCTGATGTCCATGGGCGACAGAGAACACTTACCATCAGGTGGACTACATGATCGTTTGCTACTTTCATACGATAAAAAAACTTCTTACAAATAAAATTTAGGCGTGGATTATTATAAAGTAATCTAATTAGACTTTATATACTCTTTTTAGTTAACAATGTGAGACTGGTAAACCATACGGAGTACATGGCGTCGCTGATAGGAGAAACAATGAGGAAAATGGAAGAGCTGGAATGGTCCTACCTGAAGGTCAATGACGTCATCATAGATGTGGAGTAAGTTTGAGTGTAGGGTCACTTTTTAGAATCACGTTCAAACATTTTGATTTCGAACTCGAAATAGGCATTAGATAAAACAAAACAGGTGTGATAGTTTTTTAGATAACTAAACACACATTACAGTAAAACGTCATTACCATCACATCCCAGGCCATGTGGTAGAACTCGTGTAGTTCGGCCGGGAATGTACCACCGCCACCCTCATAATCCTCCGTGAGCCAATTAATTGTGTTTCGGTACGGAGAAGCGTGGTTGCCGGCTATACTTAAACGCGAGGCTAACACCTTAGTCCTCAAGGGTCGCAACACATCTGTAGTCAACCGCAAGTAGGACATAATCGTACTCGTGATGATCATTAATATCCATGGGCGGCAGGGACCACTTACCATCAGGCGGACTGCATGCTTGTGTGCTACCTTAATACGATAAAGAAAAAGATCTTTTTCTTCTACATCTCCTCTCAGAATGACGATTTGACTCATAATATACCGACCAAATGCCAATCGGTAGACTTTTTATAAGTTTAAATCAGAACGATGACACTCCTTGATATGAGTCCTGGGTTCCAGGTTCGACCCCATGCCATTTAGAAACCAGACTGATGAATAAAGATTTCATTTCTGCGACATAATATTAGTGTACTTGTCTTTAATCGTGTCCATGTCTCTTTATACAAGGACTCCAAGGACTCCAAAGACATAACGTTAGTAAAAGCGTCATATTTTTTTTTACAGGGAAGACGCCCTAGGAATAAACGTAATGGGACGAGTGGAGTACACGAAGGGCTTCGTGGCTTCCATCCAGTGGCTGGACATCGTGACATCAACCGTCCAGCAGGTGTGGCAGTTCGACCGGGCCGCCAACACCACCACCGTGGAGGTGCGGGGCAGGATGCGCATGCATGCTGTCACTATCGGCTTCGACGTGCTGGCGACTTTAGCTACCGGCGTTGAGAAGTACACTGCAGCGTTCACGCATCCGCAACTGGACTTTGATTTTACAGTAGGTTTCATCATCATCGTCATTCTCTAAATCAATATCTTCATCAACAACGATAATCTTAGAAAAGCCCTTCGATAATACAATCTCATAGAAACACCATATAGGTAGGTGAACTTATATGTTAAGGTATATTTGGTATTTTACAACCTTCATGCATACTTTTCTGGACTATGATTGTACGGTATCATTATCATTAATAACAATATCAAAACAACGACGTGGTTGCCGGCTATACTTATACACGAAGCGAACATCTTAGCCCTCAGGGGTAGCAACGCATCCGTGATCAAACACAGTGGATAGCATGTTCGTTTGCCACCTTTGATCGAAAGTGTTACAATCTGTTACAATCTGGTCCTCAACAGTTTGGTTTGCGCATTATTTTTATCACGTACAGTCAAATTGTGAATTGAGCTTCCTCTCAATTCACAATTTGACTATACGTGGTAAAAGTACCTTCCATGGCGGATCTTGAAAAAAGGTGCAAAAGAGCTGATTCCTTGAAGCCCACCAGCTTTTAAGAATAATTTGGTCACTTGTCTGGTGCTGCAAATGCTCATAAGCGACGGTGACTACTTATCATCAGATTGCCCGTCTACCTTATCGATGAGTCGAGCTATTAAAACAATATAATATTCTGATATTATAGAGGGATATAAGTTTTTTGTTTTTGTTGCAGGTTATTAGGGACATGTTTTCAAATGAATTACGTGTCACTGTCTTCGGAATTGTGCCAAGGACTACGAATGCCATCAAATTCCTACCAAATACTCCTCATAGTCAGGTGTTAGCTGCACTTGTAAGTAAACTGCACATTATAATTCAATTAACTGTATCTGACTATGATTGAATAGTTTTATCTGACTGGTTGAGAAACCGATAATTCAAAATGGGGATCCGTTCTTGGATCCCAGACATGAAACTATATTTTTATCAAATTATGTGCGTTTTTAAAAAAGTATCACTTACTTTAATATGAAGGAAAACATCGTAAGACAACCAATCTATACTAATATTATAAAGCTGAAGAGTTTGTTTGTTTGTTTGGTTGCTTGATAGCGCTAATCTCAGGAACTACTGGTCCTATTTGAAAAAATCTTTCAACGTTAGATAGCTCATGTATTGAGGAAGGCTATAGGCTATATACCATCACGCTAAGACCAATAGGAGCGCAGCAGCAATGAAGAATGTTTCAAAATCGAGGAAAATTTGACCCACACTCTCTTATATGGCGCAAATGAAGTTGCGCGTGTCAGTTAGTAGATTATCAATAAATATCTTAAGGGTTTGTGAAGTTTACAAATTCGCCCTTGAACAGCATGGTAGACTTTAATAACCTACAATTCTTTTTATACGCAGGGAGGACTTATGTACATACTTACACAATGTTTCACCGTAGTACTAGTCCGACTTTCATAAATTCATATATAACCGAGTACTCCACTTTAATGTCTGTAACATGAACATTAACTAGGTCTGTACCTTTAAGATAGTTTTTGTTTTTGATATAATCTTAAGCCTCTAGGTTTTTTCAGCGTGCCTTGATTCAAAATTGATCGCCCACCATCATAGGTCCGTTTCTAACCACAAGACTAAATGAAACGTTGGTCATAAGTGTAATAATACCAAATTATTATTTTTTAATTACTTCTTGTTAAACGGTTTTATTTCTTCTATTTCTAGTAAGTTTGGATTGGTACCAAATTAGTTTATTTTATTTTAATCTAACTTGTCGGCATTCTAGTACGATTGAAATATGTATGTTTAAATGTATGTATGGTATGTTTAAAATTCACCTTTAACTTTTTTTACTTTTCAGTACGATTGGAACAGCACAACTGTTGGTATAACGAGCTGGGGTCCTGAGGTATTCCAGCCAATCGCATACAAGCTGGCCACCACCGAAATACCGTTTCCAAGGATCTGTTACAATTGTCCAGTTGTTTGAGAAGAGGTTTCGTCGAACCCGGTTTAAATGAAGTATTTTTGAAACGAAATAAAATAACTTATAACAACAAATTATTTATTATACTAGCTACCCGGGCGGACTTCGTCTCGCGATCAAAACAAGAAATAAAACTTTTTTTTTTAATATTTTGACAATAACGTTATTTTTTTTAATATTTATTACAAACCTTTTTTTTGGCAATAACGAACACATAAAAGAAAGATATATCCAATTTGGTGCACCAGCTGTCGGCATGACAGATTTGACACTGCGATGGTAGCGCCGTCTGTCGGATCTAATGTAAAACATTCCAAGTTCAACAACTACTTAGAAATTAAAAATTAATTAAAAAAAACATTTTCCAATTGACCAAATTGTGAATCTAAACTATTCTCAAATCGCCTTCAACACAAAAAATTTCAAAAAATTCAAAAAATTTCGTTAAAATCGGTCCAGTCGCTTAGGACGAGTTCAGTGACATACACATGCACATCTATCTATACATATAATAAAGCTAAAGAGGGTCGAAAGTCTGTACATGAAATATATTCAAAAAAAGTTGGCTGGGGATACTTAGGATCGATAACAGAACACGTTTCAACAGTCTGTAGAATTTTTGTCTGTTTGTCTGTTTATCTGTTTGTCTGCTTATATGACGTATGTATGTGTGAATGAATATGAAGGAATCTTGCAAATAAAATTTGACCTACTTTAAACAACGGATATTCAGCAGTTCACGCTTTTTTTATGTTAAACTAACTTTTTTTTTATTTACTTTATCTCATTTTGAATTTGTTCAAAAATTATAGTTTAGGAAATTCCCTCTCTCTTTTTCTTTCTCTTTTTTTAATCACAATCTATGTATTTTAACATTATTTTATTTTTTTTAGTTAATTTGCAAGCGATATATAATATATAATAGGCAAGCGAGTTTATTTAGTTTTGTTTTTAACTTTAATTAATTTGTTTAACAGAATATTCAAACGAATGGTTTCAGTAATTTCATTCGTTAATACACTTGTTTATGATTTGCGGTTTCGTCCGCGCTTGTCGTTTATAATTTGACTCATGTGTGAATATAATTAATTATTCATTCAAATACGTATTTACTTCATGTACCTCGTTACTACCGTATGTATTATTACAAATTCTCTAAAGTGTAGATATATTTTTATTCAAAATCTAAATGTCTTCTTATTTGCTTTTTCTAATCCATCTTCTAATCTATCATTCATAATTATATGTTGGAGACGTGCTAATTTTAAAGGTAAATCTTAACAATGACTACGTATATTTAGTAATCGTTCGACACACAACAACCAGACACACAAAAGTAACATTGGAATATTAATAACGAATTATTTTATATTACACACAAAAAAAATACAATTTCTCTTAACAACACAGAGATTTGATTTTTAGGTCCTCCTCCTACAAAGTAAAAGAACACAGTAGGACGACTAGAAAATTAGATGTATTTAGAAAGAATTAGAGGAAATAATTAGAGATCTAATTTCGTGGTTATTATTCACCGATGAACAGAAAGAGGCCAGGGTTGTGACAAATAAAATATAATTAAGCATTTCATTAGTTTAAAAATGAAATTTAATATTTTATATTTTTTTAACATTTATCATTTTTTATCATCATCATATCATATTATTTTATCATTTAAAAAAAATGGTAAAATAAAAAAGTACGCAAGAACTTGTAAAAGCGTCTCGATATTCTAAAACTATTCATTGAGACCATTATAATGAGTCCAAACATGACACCCCTACCGTAAGTTTTTGAGGAGTTTGGTATCCTGCTGATTCCAGTTAATACTGCAGCACTAAATAAGGCTTTATAATATGTTATCATTAAACTCACATCATAGTTAATTCTGAATCAATCAGACCTTTACAAGTTGTTAAGAACCTATCATTGATTAGCAAGACATGTTGATCCTCAAACACCTAAACATATTTCCTATAATCACTACCTACATGGGATGAGAACGCTGTTGATCACATTTCAAACAAGAAATAGAACTAAACCAAATTCGGTTTATCCGTTTCTCCTACGATAGCACAAACACACAAAATAAACTTATAACACCCTTTTTCCGTTAGTATTAAAGATGTTAATTTGACGCGAACGCGATACAATTTTTGTCACATATGTGTTAAGACAACTTCGTCCTCTGTACCGATTCTGTAGTCTGTGACTACAGACCCCCGAGTGTTTACTAAGGCCGGACTGTGTAGATAGGTGGTCTTATCTAAATATTTTGCCCTCTGGGAATACCGATCTGAGAGACCCACGAAGACGATTATGAGATATTTCAACTCAAGGTCCTTCCTCTTATTTTTCTGTGAATTTTAAAAAATTTACAATCACCATTAAAATGAACATTTAAATTGAAGAAGCACTTATTCTACCTACTCATAAGGGCTAAACTGTAGAGGGTAGTACGATATAACAAAGCTTTAGAGCTTAGATTCCTATGTAGATGCTTTGGCTTCGGCTTCAAAAATGCGGTAAATAATTTACTAGCGACAGAAGTTCGCACTTACGCTTATTACTGTCTTACTTTAATATCTTCCTCTACAAGACTAATAATAAACTAAACAGGACTCGGAATTCAGTACAAAGAAGGTTGTAGTCACTTCACGAGCAAGATTATACTAACCACTGCACATACTACCTCCATGACATAATAAAAACTAAGTATCCAAATAAACGCGTGTTGGTTAGACCATATTTTATTCACAAAGCTAAACATTTTAACATTAATAAACCAAATTCTAAACTAATGTTTTGCGGTCGGTATCAACCGCGACGCGTGACGTCACAGACTGGTAACACAGGATCGAGCAGACTTAGGTTGCCTGTTTGAACAAGAGAGCATTGACTCAGCCTTAAATCTAGGCACAGAATTTCTTATTGTATTAGTATGAAGGTAAAATATAACAATGAAAATGTAGGAAAACGTAGGTAATTTTATTTAAAATGTTAATTCTATTTTAAAACTAGCTGACCCGGCAAACATTGGTATGCCATATAAATAAAACAAAAATACAAATATCGCCATTAAAAATAGGGGTCAATGGGAGAGGGTGAAATTTTTAGGTTGTATGTATTTTTAATGTCACGTCCAAAAAATAAAAATAAAATGTTTTATGGTGGAACACCTTTATCACTTAGAGGGTATAAAATAGATAACAACCTATTCTCAGACTTACCAACACTATATGTACATACATATAAAATTTCATCAAAATCGGTTAAGCCGTTTCCGAGGAGTACGGCAACTAACACTGTGACACGAAATTTTTATATATATAAAGATAGATGTACATTACATTTTCTTTCTATTCATCTTACAAATATATACTAATACTTAAATTAGTTTATGGTTCCATAGATTATATTTGGAAAATAGAGGCGCTTATAACAATGAAAATATCATTTATATTCTGGACATGTATTAAAACCTGATGAGTATATTTTATTGCTTCGAGTTTTTAAATTTTATAATTTAAATAAACATATATTTTTTTATAATTTGTTATTTTTTTGGAAATGGGACCCTCAAATCTTTATAAGTAATTTGTGGTCAGTACCACACAATAGTATGGTCAACACAATAGACACAAACCCGTTGGGGTTGGGAGGATGCAGATGTTAATAAGTCCCTCAGTGGACAATCTGAATTCTATGACTCATCGTTTTGTGTTATAACAATTCAGAGAATTTATAAATAATTTATTTATTCGATCTGTGAATGTTTTCCGTTGGACACCAATAATTATTTAAGTTATAAAACGAGCGATGATTATTATCGGATCTAAATCGTGATCTAAACCGAAAATGACAAAATGCTATAGTGCACGTTGTTGTATTATTATTTACCGGAAAATTAAATCCAACCATTAGGATTTAATTTTCCGGTAAATAATTTTCACGTCTAATAATGAAAGAGGATTTGAGCTGGGAACGTGTGAATCCTGTTAATTATGCCATTGGATTGTTATTCCTGTTTTATAGAAAACTAGCTTTTGCCCGCGGCTTTGCATGCAGCACAGTACTATTTTAATAATAATTCGACTTCTTGGCAGTGCATCAAAATAAAACCAGATTTCAAGTTAGATCGTAAGCAATGCGTACAAACATACAGAGTTTTTATGTGGATTTTACTGATTTTATAAAAATCCCCCACATTAATTATTCTCAAATATTTTCAAAGTACTGACATCATCCAGTTACAATTTCATTATATAGGTATAGACTTTTATTTTCTTACCAATAGTTATAATAATTATTACATGGATGAATAATAGATAGAATACTGAAGGTAAGAAGTAAAACGGTAATCCTTTACGTTCAATGTTTGCGCATGATTAAAATGCAAATTATTTCCGCCATTTTGTCCCCAGTCACGTTCGGTGGAAGTTAATACCGATAATGACCCGTTTAGAAGATTACTTCAAACCAATTATGGGTCTCCAAGACAGTAATTTCTCAACGTCTACCCTTAACTAGAACGTCGGAAGAATTACAGAAATTCTGGGAACTTTTATGAACAAAGCGTTAGTTTCAATTTATTTTGAGGTTGACAGACAGTAATTATTTGCTACTGTTTATGCAGCTTTGGAGATTATAGACATCTTCTAGGCATAAAGCGTAATAAATTCTAAATCCTATCTTACTTAATATCAGGTAAGATGCAACCCTATAAGAAACAAAAAACAATGATAAAATAGATATGACACAGATTTGTGATTATTAATGACATAGATTTTCATAAATTATTTCCTATATCTTATCGACCTTATAATTACACATTTTTAAAGCTGATTCTTAGAGTATACATGAGCAAGCTGTGCTTAATACTGGAAGTCGTGCCCAGGGCCCCATCCTTAGGAGTGCCCACAAATAGCTTGTTTTTTTTATTCTAACGCATAATTCAACAACGTATAATTGGAATAATCATGTCTTCAATAATTAATATAAAACGGGGCCACAAATTGTTGTTTGCCCAGTACCGCGGCATAGTTAACTACCTCTAAGAAGCTAAGGTCCTGGATATAACATTTTTTTCATGTAAATAAAAACGACTACGTCGAATACTAGGATTGCGGCTGTCGTTCAATAATATGTATTAAAATATATCATCATATTAGGAGAGCAAAGCAACAAAATATTCTGCTATACTAGCCACATTTACTCGAAGATAATGATGATCCATCTTAAGGATTAGTTAGAACTTAAGATGGATTACTTTAAGTCGTAAGAATTGCAAATGAGCTCAACAAATGGTGTAATTTTTCAAAATGTCTCCTAGGTAGTCTTTTGTTTGGTTCAGACAAAAGGCGAACTCTTCAAGTTCCGTATACATCTTTGAGAGAACTTGAGACTGATTTATGACAATGCATTTTTCTAACGGCACGACATGATGTCGGTGAGTTCTAGTTCCATATGTTTTGTCTAAAGAATCGTGTATTAACAGACATACAAATTTGTAACACCAACATGCATAGTTTTTTATGTAGACAAGACAAGTTTATGTGACGTATTTGCGTATATCTCTTGCATTTATAAATCTGAGCACTAATGCTATGGATATTAGTTTGTTCATTGTCACCTTGGCGAATCTGTTATATAAACCTAAATAAAAATGAATCACTAAATGTGTTGCTAAGTTGCTAAAAGTCAAGAACGGCTAAACCGATTCGAAAAATTATTTTTTTCATATTTTAGCATTTCAGCGAGGAAGATTCTTATGTAAAGGAACTTTGGAAAGATTACCAGGATAATTTAAAAACTCCAAATTTCTTTTTCGAATATTAACTATTTCTAACCACCAGTTTAAACATTAGACTTCGATCACATCAAATGTGGGAAAATAGTTTCAAGGGTAGAAGTTACAAAACACACATATACAAGCTTTATTCTCTGGGGAGAGTGAGCATAGCAAGACACCTGGACCTACTCATCATCATCAGGATATCAGAATTCTGAATAACATATTTATTTGAAGCGAGACGAGATTCATAACACGGGCCCACAAAAAAAATAAAGTGGTGTGTGCTGGGTGCCAGACACACATAGTCGGTCGTATTTTTTCCCGCTCGTGATTTTCATCGGTTTTTTCGGTTTTTCCCCATATTTTGCAATTTGACCCCCAACTTTGGCTACAGATTCGTGTTATGCGGGAAAAAATACGTCGGACTATGTGGGTCTGACACCCAGCACACACCACTTTATTTTTTTTGTGGGCCTGTGACAATTTATGGACTGGGGAATATCGTAGGTTACTTTTATGTTTAGCTCTAATTAGCAACTTAGTTTTAGTTAACTTCTGTGCTGGCAGAACAATTTCATGCAGGTTTGCTAGTACAATATATAGCTTGCTTATTCTTACATGTCACCATAAACTTAAAAATATTTTTACATTTCCGTGAGTATTAAAACAAATATACCACTTAACTAAACTATATTACTACCGCATCTCTTTCGTTCAAGACCTCTAAATAAATATTATTAGACACACGACCACAAAAATCAGAAGACCTAAATCCTTCGTAGAATTATAGATTTATCAATAATTCATGAACAGAGCAAATGTTTCCTCACTAGCTAAGGGGCGGACGCAGCTGTTACAACTGAACAAGTAAACACGGGTGGCCTTATTGCTCGACTAACGCTGATTAACAAAGCTTAACCTTTGTCAAAAACTGTATCTACTTGCATACTAATTATCGCTGTTGACAAGGCTCCAAGTAATCACGGATGTCCTTATTGCTCGACTAACGCTGACTAACAAAGCTTAACCTTTGTCAAAACTGTATCTACTTGCATACTAATTATCGCAGTTGACATGGCTCCAAGTAAACACGGGTGGCCTTATTGCTCGACTAACGCTGACTAACAAAGCGTAACCTTTGTCAATAACTGTATCTACTTGCATGCTAATTATCGTTGTTGACAAGGCTCCTACGGTAGAGGTATCATGTGAGTCAGTTTATAATTGGTGTACTTAACGTTGCCCGCAGCCTCGCTTCCGTAATTCTGTATAATTTTATCCCACAGGTATTGTGTATTTATCAGGTAAAAAGTAAGGCTTATAACTATTTATTAAAGTAGTATTTTTAAATGTGATCTGTAAATCAGGAGATTTCAAGATATTATTCAACATATTCTAACAATAAAATAAAAAAAAAACAGATTTATGCGTATTACGTACAAAGAGCAGTATCTATGGCTTTGGTTTTTCATGTCAAGAAATAAATAAGAACGATGGCGCAACGATCGACTTGATTTCAAAAAAAAATAAAACGTTTTCTTTACAATATTGTAAATGAAAGTTATTAACCTTTCTTCACGAAAATCTGAAATTGGCCCAAATTGAAAAGGATCTGTTAAAGATTTTTCCTGGGGATTAAGTTGGAAAGAATAAGAATATTTATGATCCCTTTTATGTTGCAATAAATAGATGATTGTAAAATCTCAAGTTTTTCACAAAGTAGATTAAAATTTTCTTTCTTTTAAGTAGATGGATTGTATATAGCACAGTAATACTTAACAAACTTTTTAAACATGAATATCCGCCAAGCAATGCCTACTAATTTTATTAGACGTTTAATAAAATTACTTACAACAACCGTTTTGATTGGTTTGAACCATGTTCGACAACTTTTACTGGTACCTACCAACATATCTTGATCGGACCACAGTCAATTTAAATTAATTGACCTAAACATATATGAAATTCAATTTTGTTAACGTCGATAGATGTTTATCGGGATGATGAGATGCATTTAACTTTTTGCTGTTAACAGTTATTCAATTTTTTAATTTTACATGATGCCATGTCATTGATTAATATACTTATGTATTATCTTATTTACATGAAAATAAACTAATAATAATAGGTTTTACTTTACCCAAAAATACAATAGAAATAAATGTAAGACGCAATTAATTAATGCAAAGGTCTTCAGGAATGATTCCTTCCAGACAATCTAACTGAGTGGGGTAAAACTAACAAAAAAATATAAGAAGGCTGCAAATAAAGAGTGAGTTGCTAAGCTAAGCTAAGCAGTTCACTCTGATGAAACAAGAGAATTACTTCTTTTTTTATCGTATAAATGTAGCAAAGAACCATGCAGTCCACCTGATGGTAAGTGAGTGAAGAAGATGGTGAGTAACATCAGTCATCCCCAAGCACAATTAAATTATACCTAAGTATGATCACAGATGCGTTGCTACCCCTGAGTACTAAGATGTTCGCCTCGTGTATAGCCGGCAACCACGCCTTTCCAAATCGAAACACAAGAATAGCTTTACCCGGTCCAAACTACTCTAGCACTTGACATTGTATATAAAATAATGTACCTAAGGAAAACTTTTTTTTATTGTGAATAGGTAGCAAACGAGCATGCAGTCCTGATGGTAAGTGGTCACTGCCCCCATGGATATTAGTAGGCATCCCCAAGTACGATTGACCTACTAAATTTTTACCCTTTAGGACTAAGATGTTCGCCTCGTTTGTAAGTATAACCACACCTCTCCAAACCGAAACACAATAAATTGTCCCACGGAGGATTATGAGGGTGGCGGTGGTACCTCCCCGGTTGAACTACGAGTTCTACCACCTGGCAAAAACATAAAATTCATTGATAACTGAACTATTTCTGAAGCCTATGCGAAACCACCCGACTGAAAAGTAACAAGGGATTCCTTTCATCCTGTATTAGTCTTTCAGAGTCCCGTCATAATTTCCAGTTCCCTGAGCTTATTGAGCTTACAAACGTATTATGCGACGTCACGATATTCCGTTACGCTACCTATTCATAAGCCCGTGTATACCAAAGATATTGGGTACAATTTGATCCCTTATTTAAGCCTTTAGGGAAGAATGTTCGTGAATAATCTTTATTTCTATTTATGTGACATGAAAAGTCACTTACTGGTCAAAAAAATTAACAGGCTGGATTTCCACAACAGTAACAATCATCAATAATCATCAATATGATTGGGGAGAAGAATTAAGGCACACCGGGTTTTTCTGCGCCTCGATAATGTTTTTGAACGCTGAAGTTAACCTTAATCTACCATCAGTTGAACAGTATGTGTACTCTTTCTACTGTATGTAATATGTAGAAAGTGTGTAATCATAATTGACATGATTTTACCTGTCCTGATTCGGACGGAGCTATGGAAAACTTATAGATTCAGAGGGTATATATAATATTTATTATATTATAGTCATTCCCATCTTTAATACACACATAACTACACTAATAATGCTTTTTAAACATAATAATTAGAATTACTAACCTTAATCAAAATAATCAAATTAGTCCCAACACACTGAGTTATTAAAAAACGTCAATTAAGATCTAGTATTTACTTTTCTGGTTAAACATAATAAATAGAATAACTTACCTTCATCAATATAATCTGAATTTGTTCCCAATAAGTCGTTTTTTAAGTAAGGGGAAGTCGTTTTTTTAATAACTCAGTGTGAGTTATTAAAAAAACGACTTCCCCGATCTACTATTAACTTTTCATGAATAATGGAATCATTCACATAAATAATTGTAATCGTAAAAACTTCTTGCGACTTGGCAACCGCTCACATTCACGCTACACAAATTATGCTTAAGAAAAAAAGATCTACGTAGAGATAGATTGCACCTTACGATTACTTGCGTTACTATTCAATTTTTATTACATGCATTATTGGAAGTATGCCACACTAAAAATGTAATGGAAAGCAGTGATTTAGTGTATTTGAATTTTATATGCATATGCTTCAATTACATACAATAGACAAATTATACAAAAAATAAGAATCGATTACACAATGAACTATAAAGTAAATTTTGTTTTTTTTTTTGATGTGGGTGTCAAGTGTTGCCAGCATCTTCTCCTTCACTTCATATACCTCATTCGCCTCACACTTGATTATATCATCAAGGTACATAACGTTAAGTTAAACGTAAATTAAGGATTATTCATAAAGTACTCGTCACATCTGGATCAAAATTAAATGGGACCACATGAGAAGCTTTCAAATAAATAACATCTAAGTTGTTTTACCCAATAAATAGTTGTGAGGTAATAAACAAAAAAAAATACAGAAATACTTTTTTCAAGTCGGTTAATAAAAATAGCTATAACAATCGGGAAGCTAAATGAAAACCTGTATCTCCAACTCACAGCTCGCCTTGTTCTATCTATCTACCGACCTTTCTAATCAACGGCATCACGATCGATATCGCAGTAGCAATAGGAACCGTGCACGAGTGCTCGTGACAGCTGCCCTTCCGTGGCGATGTGGGTTTGATACAACGTGTTTTACTATGTATACAGGTGGGGGCACAGCCTGACATTTGGGGGGGGGGGGGTATCATACTAATAGTAAATTAGTCTTCATTACAC
>DWNR01001075.1:0-16329 GCA_018250455.1 Polygonus leo
GAGATACAGCCTGGTGACAGACAGACAGACGGACAGAAAGCGGAGGCTTAGTAATAGGGTCCCGTTTTTATGTTTTAGGTACCTAAAAAGATCAAATAATAATAATGATTTGTAGAAGTCCAATTATTGTTGTCTAAGTTAGCAAATGAAGGTATTATCAAACACAACACAGATTTACCTATAAGCCGAAACAACCAAAAAATTACAATTATTACGAATCAAAAATGATTATAAACGAATATTACAGGTACTATTACAAATGTTCAAAGTTAAGATTTGATTTGAAACTATACAATGGAAAAAATATTTTCCTTATATACCTAAACCTGTAACAATTAAGAAGGTTATGGTAGGATTAGGATTTTAACTCCGAGTATCTTATGAGATCATGATATTAAAGACGCAATAAATAATAACCATGAAACCTTGCTGGAAAGCATCCTGGTTTCGGATAAAATTCTTCTAACAAAAAAGATAATAGAATCTATATTCTTTCGTCGGTTAAACAAAAACTAAGTAATCAAGGGCATTTTTTATTAAAGTTAATCATGTTTTTTTAAACTTAAGTATTTATTTATTGTTGTTGATTATCATCACCAGTCTTCCCAAGGTTGATATAGGAATATGTAGTGTTTGGATAGATAAGGACATACGATAGTTTTTAACCACTATTTTTATTTTTATTAGAATAGTAAGCAGATTGATGAATTGAAAATCAGCTTGGATAAAATATAAGCTACCCAATTTTTTAATTCCTCGCAGACGTAGTCGCTGGCAAAAGCTAGTACTTTAATAAAAGTATGTAGCTTATGGTAATGTAATTGAAGTAACTTATAATGTTATTGGTAGAATTATACGTTTGGTATGTTGCCGTAACTATTTATTTATTCCACTTGAGTACAAGGTCCCTCGCATGTGACCGATGGCACACAAATTACTTTAAAGGTTTTCAACTTTGTATCCGTTAACTGCTAAGTGACTTAAATGGTTGTCGGCTATACCTACACACGAGGCGAATATAGATATGATTTAATTGTGCTTGGAGATGATTACTGATGTTCATGGAGGCAGTGGGAACTTACACCAGGTGGTACTCGTTTGCTACCTTTATACGATAAAAAAGAAATATAATAGTTAAACACACTATATATATAAGTGGCTAATGTATAGTTAAAATCTAGAAGCGTATAATTCCTTATTTAGCATTATTATTGGTCGTGCCTATTATAATTTTAGTTTACTAAAACACCACTTGCTTACACTATGCCTCATATGGTAATTGGTTTACATCATTGATTTTAATGGACTTTAAAAGGCTTTCTTAGATTTTTTTAATTTGTTTTGTACTAAATCAAAAATAACAATATATTAAGCTAAATTTTCGCAATTAAAACGCATATGTATCTTCACTTTTTGAGAGTTAGAAAGATACCTATTTTATATAGTAGAAGATGTCATTACCTAATGATATCAAAATAGGAAATGAAAATGTTCAGTCGCTTGACTTTTAAAATGAAAACATTATTATTGCTTGTAAAAATAACACGACGTCAACTGTCATTCAAAACGATATCGATCTCGTAATGTATTGTCTCAACCACACAACTTATTTACCTCGTAACGTTGTAAAATGAGATATTTCTCACGTTATTGCGCAGTATACCAATTCGTGTGTAAGATCATGCAATCTACGTATAATATACTTATTTTGCGTTTGCACTTGAAATAGAATTCTAATTTTAAACTAATTACAGGCATGCAATATAAAAATTAATGAATTATTTTACTTATTAATAATGTTTAATTAGGTAGAAAATTGTGTTTAGTGTGAAGTAACATGCATAAAAGTCTATGAACTCTTTTTAAATTATATTATCTATATATATAAAAGGCAAAACTGATTAACTGACTGACATATCAACGCACAGCCGAAACTTCTATACCTAGAATTTTGAAATTTGGTACAGGCGTTCCTTTCGACTTCTATGCGGACGAAGTCGCTGGCAATAGCTAGTAGAAATATATACTTAAATACTTCTATACTATAATATACCTCCCTATACTATTTATAAAAATAATGTTTAAGTACATTTATGCTCTATATACAGTATAAATGGGTCGATTTATGATTGATCTACAAATATACATTAAATTGAAGAAAATTGAATTTTATTAACACATATTTCTTCTTCTATTCATAAGAATAGAAGAAAATGTATGTGAGTAATTATATAAATAATTTAACAAGTGTTTCATACATCGTTCATCATTATCATCACAATCCTTTATAGTCCTACAGTTGGACTTGGTCCTAATTCGCCGCGCAGATAGAATTTACATACCCTTAAGATTTTTGGATGATTTCTTGGGCGAGTAGCTTTCCGCACGATGCTTACCGAAATAAAGCAGGTAATAAGTGATCGAAGAAAATATTCTTTATATTATTTTAAACAAATTAAAAGGCTAGTTTGGTAGTAAGAATTTTACAATGGTGTTTGTTGTGTAATGGTTTTTTGCACAAAATAACATACCTTGTACTATTATTTGCTAAATAATGATTCGGTCGGTTGAAGGTTCTATGGTTCACTGACTGCATACCTACCAGTCATCTTTTTATCACTACTAATTCACCTACCTGCAAAGCCCGGATTCAAAGCAATATTCATGATTAAAACTATATTTTAAATAATATATTTTTAACATATTTATTATAGTCAGTTGAGCTCGAAAATAAATAAAAACAATAAGAAAGTAAAGTGAAGAACATAAGATAAAATTGTTATCAAGTGGGGACCTTTTGGATTCATCAGGTCACTTAGTATATAAATATCCATTATGATATTTATGAAGCATGCAACTATAATTAATTTATTGATAATTGATTTATTTCATCGACCTGTGATGGCAGGACAAGTTTTTATTCAACTAATTTACAACGAACAGTTAATTATTTCAATTGAATAGACATGGAATTTCCTAGCTATATGTTTCCTATATTGATTAAATCCAGATCAGTTTGTTAATATAGTATATGATTTAATTTTCTACTGCTGTGAATTTTCCTGCGTATTACGTACGTAGGTACCTAACGAAATCAAAAATGTGAATTTTATTATTAAAGTAATTTGGCAGTACACTTTCTTGTGAAAACCTGGATCTCACAAAAGCTTCGATGTTTTTCGTAAAAGAAAAAACCAAACTTTACCTTCAGCGAACTTCGTAAAGGGTGTGATGATTAATGAAATACATTATTTTTGGTACTTTGGAGTTTCTTTAATTTGTGGATCTTATAAATCATTACAAATGAAAGATTTGAAGTCGCCGATGCTTTGATAACTTCTTTAATAGCATATTCTTTCTGGCAATAACAAACACAACAAATAATAATTAGCGATATCCGTTAGGCCGTTCACGCGTGATACCATGACCAAGGAATATAGGGATTCATTTTTATTTATATAGAAGATTACGGATTACATACCTTACATACATAAGATTACGGATTATATACCTTAGACGCATGGGTCTACCAAAACATCAAGAGTGCATTAATATGACATCTTTGCGAATTAGTACAAATTTAATAAACTGCACCAATCAAATAAATATATACAAAGATTATATTTTTGTTTCAGAAATATGCCTGACCAAGAAGCAGAATTCAACAATGAGCTCGTGCCGATAAAGCAGTGGCTCAGTAGGCAACCGCATCTTCCTCAAGATATAGGTGAGTCTAATTTATCTTAGTGACTTTCAATAAACACGTAAAGTGACTCATCATGCGTTGCTACACCAGAGGACTAAGATGCTTGTCTTAGATGTAGGTAAGTATTTATAACCGTCTTGAAAACTACCTCCCCGGCCGACCAACAAAAATAGTACGACCGGGCAGATCGAATAATGACAATAAAATGGCGTTATTGAAAATAGAGAGATAGACATTGTGATATATCTATATGTATTCTTCGCTCGGGACGGTACCATACATTTCCACTGCGCAACAGTTGTTTTTTATCAATTTGCGTTACGATCGGATGGGTGTGGTTGAAGCGATCATATAAGTACTCAGTATCAACATTCCTATCCTATCCTATCTGACTTAGACTATTTAAAACAAGATTTTTAAATTTCATTCTTCTGCATTTAACTTTCTTATACCTTCTACTTTCTTATTTGTCAATAAAATTAATACGATATATACTTACAACATTTTAAAATACTTGTTCCACGTTAATAATTTAGCAATATTGCTTTTTGACTTTTAACTTTGTAAAATTGCAACACTGCGTGCGAAAAACAATCCGACAATCTCCGAGTTCGTTGAACTCAATACGTCTGGTATCGTATATTCAATTTGACGCAACATTTCGCGTACGGTGGCGAAACCGCCATGTTGAAACTCGAAACAAACCCATAGCTTGAAAGTCAATATCGCATCTTTGCAATTAATGCCGAATGAATGAGAAATATATTTTTTATTTGGACCCGATTACAAAACTCATCTTCTATCATCATATATGATTTGAAAAAAGGAATTTTTATTAGTAAAAAAGTTTAACAATTTAAAATTGAACGGCATTTCGTAAGATATTCTTGTTCCAAATACAGTAGAAGAAGGATATAACAACATAAAATAACTTAATTAGTTACTATCAGTTAATATAAAATGTTTTATACCGTTTTTATAGGTAATTCTGTAAATTATATTAGGTACTTCTATATACGAGAACCACTCGGTAATTATTTAAACTTAAATCATCTGTTAAGTGGAACATTATTTATGGTTCACACGGCGATACTGCGTGTTTGTATGAGGAGAGTTAGGAAAGTGGAAGAAGCTAGGCAAGTATGCCAGAACCGGGCCGTCTGTTTGGCACTCGATACTCCCTGCATACCCCGTTAATGATTTTGCGTGAAAATGTGTACAATATGTACTGCGATATTGCTAATGCTTCGGACACATTAATTTGTTGACGACTTAACTAACATTTAAGTTATTTAATATTAATCATCCATAATAGTAGACGTATTATGTTTTTGTCGTAATTTATATTTTGGCAGTCTGCAAATAGTATAGTGTACATATCGATGTAAATAGATATTAACAATACACAAACAACAAAATTAGCTCTGTGTAGATTTTAATCATTTCAACATAACCTTGGGTGTATTTGCCAAAAATGTTTCGAGATACTTAATAAAGGCGTTCATGAATGAAAATCCTTTCGAATTTTACGAACTAAGGTTGAATTTAGTTCTATTCTACAAGTATATCTTCTACAAGAGATACTGATTTAAGATGGCGGTGGTATTGTATTTCTATCAGACATGTCTATTTACCAACCAGGTGGTAGAACTCGTTTATTTTGATGGGGAGGTACCACCGCCATTTTCATAAGCAATTCTTGTGTTTCGGTTTGGAGAAGCGTGGTTGCCGGCTACACTTATACACAAGGCGAACATCTTACTCTTCAAGGGCAGCAATTCACGTGTGGTCAACTTCAAGTACGATTTATTCGTACTTGAAGTTGACCACACTATTACTAGATGATCACTAATGTCCATCCATGTCCATGTCCACGGGCGGCAATGATAATTTACCATCAGGTGGACTGCATGCTCGTTTGCTACCTTAAGACAATAAAAAAAACCTAACTCACACTCGCGAAAAGGTAATTTCTCGGGAATATCTTTATCCTCGGGACTTATATCACAAAATGCATCAAATACACCTCCTTATTTAAAAACACGCTCAAATTTAAAATAAATTACAATTAGGGTACAAAGTACTTTTTTGAGAATCAATAAATTAGTAATGAATGTGATAAACCTATACATAAAATGAAGTAATGTACAGATAAAAATACTAATAAAATCCTGAGTAACCACTTAATTAGTGTCAAGCATATAACTTAACTCCATTAAGTGACCCAAGGACATGCCCACAGATTAATTAAATTTCGCATTAAAATACTGTATCGCCAGTATAAATTAGGTTAATTGAGAACCTCAATTTTCGGTTGAAAAAGTAAAGCAAGAGTATAGGACATACATACAAGCTCCACATTTTAGTAGTCGGTGAAAGTAAGTGTCGTATAATTATGACAACTTTAATAAAGTAATTTTAAACTTTTTTTATGTAACTAAATTCAAAAGCAATCATTAGCAAAATATGTTGGATAATGTTCGAAATTTTGTAATTATTGGAAACTTAAAATGGAACCAAAAGTTTGATCCATTGGCATTTGCCAGGTGGTAGAACTCGTCTAGTTCAACCGAGGAGGTACCACCGCCACCCTCATAATCCACCGTGAAGTAATTCTTGTGTTTCGGTTTGGATAGCCGTGGTTGCCGGCTATGCTTATACACGAGGCGAACATCTTAGTCCTCAGGGGTAAAAACGCATATGTGATCAGACTTGGGCATGATTTAATCGTACTTGGGGATAATTACTTATATCCATAGACAGCAGTGACCACTTACCATCAGGTGGACTTCATGCTCGGTTGCTACCTTTATACGATACAAAAAAATGGTTAGAACAGTAGTAGAATTCCTAATGTTACTGTGTTCGCATACAAATTGATAGAACTCGCATAGTACGAGTGAGGTACTGCATACCGTTGCCACCCTCATGATCCTCAGTGGAGCACTTCTGTGGTTCATTTCTGGAAAGCCTTGGTTGCCAGCCATAATTGCACACGAGGTCTTAGTCCTTAGGGATGCCAACATTCTAGTCCTTAGGGGTGCCAACACATCTGTTGTCTAACTCAAGTAGGTACCTACTGTTCACGCGTACTAAAGGTGATTTACAAATGTCTGCGGGATGTAGTAATCACTTCCCATCAGGTGACAAACAACCCCGTTTGCTACCTTAACACTATATAAAAATACAGTATACACATACCTATTACGATTGCAGTGCACGCAATACATACCTACTTTACTTTTGGACTAAACGTGAACTAAATTACCCACGTTTAAGGCATTTACTCGAACAATCCCTCAGATTTTGGCTCGAGGCCACTTCTAACGACTTAAATCTACGTCTGACCTTCGCACAAAACGTTAGAAATTACAAATAGTGATAAGTAAGTTGTAAGCATCATAATTACTTGTGTAACCTAGCTAAATATGTGAACATAATTATTATTTACATAGCTACAAAATTGCACATGATTTGAATGTAACTATATTATTGCGTGTATCTAGAAACATTCGACATTTCTTACAAATTGATGTAGCAAGAAACATGGTTACTTACACTGGATGATTCAGTTACGTAAAACACTGATTATAATGATCAACAAAATTTTGTAACAAGAAAGGCGCTTACTAATTTTGAATTCTCTACCTACCCTCATCTTAACAGCATATTTATTTTGATTTGATCTCATTTTTCTATTGTGAGTACCCACAATAGTAGATTAACCGTGTTAAACTTTTATTTTCGCATTCAATATAATATTTCATGAGGCAAGAAACATGGTTACTTACACTGGATGATTCAGTTACGTAAAACATTGATTATTAGCGACGTTAGACAATCACGTCAATTTTGCATGAAATGTTAAAGATTAATTGGATGTGTCTCATACCGACATTAATTGAATTATTCTATGCATATGCTTAAAACCGAAACGTGTATTTTGTCTAAAACTTTAACTAGTAGGTATTTATACGTAGCCTCGAGGATTCGAATATCTCCCAGGAATGCACCTTGGCACATCTCGCACATATCAAACATAGATTTGACCTAAGTAGAGACTTTACATGGTAGAACTCGTATAGTTCAACGGGGGAGGTACCACCGCTACCCTCACTATACTAGATGGGTCTAGCGCCAGGTTGGACGCCACTGGCGGAACCGCGGTTGTTTGCACACGTGTACCCGCGGCTTCGCCCCGCGCAGTGAAGCGGAGAACACCGTCTGCTTTTTAGTCGGTTGGATCCCGACATACCCCTTCGTCGGCCCCTTTGGCGGAAGACATCCGTGCCGGATTTTTACAGACGTTAAAAAAAAACCCTCATTATACTATCGTATGTGAATTGGCAACAAATGTTAATGGTTGGCAATGACCACTCACCATCACGTGGACTTCATTGGAGTGCTCGTTTGCTACTTTAAACCAATAAAACCAATAAAAAGATACACTGTAAAACATACGACTAGTTATTAAGACGTAATGGGTCTGGTTTCGTAATTAATTAATTAATATTTTAATGTTCGCAGAGGATGTTCTTCTCCGTCGTTTCTACACGAGCTGCGGTCGGAATATGGAGCGGATCAAGAGAACTATAGACTTGTTCTTCACCATCAGGTCTACAGCACCTGAGTTGTTCTGCAAGAGAGATCCCTGGTCGGCAGAGATTCGTCGTGTTTTTGAGATCACGTATGTTTTATTTTATTTTTTAGTGAAGTATCAAACAAGAGTGTAGTCCACCTTCTGTTAGTAGAAAGTAGTAAAACTAAATCCTGCAAAGAACGGAGCGTTAATGAAACTGCTTCTAGTAGCATTTATTATTATCATTGACTAAATTGGAAATGCAAGGTGTAATAAAAATCTTGTTAATTTTCCATTGGAAAGATTCTGCGAAATGATGAAACTCGAATTAAAAAAAATGACGTACTTCATGTCCGTTCATAACTTATATTAAAAATTAAATATAGAATCACAAAAATTTTAAAATACAAGCATATATTACAGGGATATGCTGCCCCTCCCAAACAAAACGAAGGAGAACTACAAGGTCTTCATCTATCGTCTGAACAACCCAGACCTGGACCTGTTCAACTTCACAGAAGCCGTGAAGACTTTCTTCATGTTAGCCGACACCAGGCTCACAGAAGAAGACGATATTCCTTCTGGGGAAATACCGATCTTCGATTCGGCGAACGTCTCACTCAAGTTCATCGGAAAAGTTAATCTGTCTGTGCTGAGAAAATACATGGTATACACACAGGTGAGTTGTATATTTTGTAGTTTTTCGTTTATGAAAAGGTCGGGTATTTCTTTTTAAAAATAAAGACATGTAGGTCACCGTGTCCGATGACCGCAAGTGTAGGTTAAAAGTATTTATTTGGGTAACGAATTATAGCATTGGAATTGTGAAACAGAATTTTTGTAACTTACTTTTAAGCCTAAGTTGAACCTACTGAAGTGGAAACAATGCAATTTTCATATCGTACGAAGGGAAAGGGAACTGGATAGTAGAGGACAGTCAGGTGTACAATTGATATGAATGAAACATCATTGTTCAGTCAGTGGCGCGATGAAGAAATTAAAACTTAGGACATCTTAATCAGTAAACATTTGTCATGTCTACTGATTCGATCCAATAAGAAGGATCTTGCCTATTGAGGGGAACCGATCGTATGCTGGGTTTAGAATTAACCTGCAATATAATAAAATCATGAAATGACTAACGGACTGAGGAATGATTTATCAAGGAACAATCGAAACTTCAGAATGAAATTTTGAACGAAGATTATTTAATTACGCATAAGGTCTCTAAGAAGTGATAGTATTTGGAATTATATCTCCTTTTTTATGTTAAATAATGTGTAAAAATAGACACCTACACGTACCTATATTTAAAACAGAAGTCAGTTGAATCACTTTTTTTGAACGGACAGAAAGGGATTTGCTCCTCTTTTTTTATACTACCGATTACATTTGGTTTATTATGAATCGTGCTCAGTGCAATAGCAGCATGCAATTTTACATGTCATGTATCAATTTAAGTGCAATTGTTATTGAGACATCCACAGCTTTCAAACTTTCATAATATGAAATAAGTGAAGGTCGAATGTTGAAATGGTATTGGCCATAATTGGACGTAAATACCCACAAGGAGTACGAAATTTTATATTATACATAGATTTAACGATTTGATGGAAAAATCATGTTTTATTAATGTTATATGAATGTTTATATATTGGTATACACTCATAGCCCCAGACAAGTGTTCCCTATTTCAAAATTATCGTTCAGATTTCGGTCTAGCCGCGAAACGAACTTGGGTCACTCCAGTAGGTATGTTGACCACGCAGTCAGACAGTGTATACGAAAAATTTATCACTTTAACGTAAATTATACCTGCAACTATTTATCTACAATAAAATAATCTAATATACATATAAAATATTTTTGTGTGCGACATAAAAAACCAAAAATGTATACGTGAAATAACTACACGTACTCATGTTTACTTAAAAAAAAATATTTAAAAGCCATCAATGTTAAATAAACACAATCATAATTATGAATAAACAACCCTTTCCGGGGTTACATTTGCATAAATAACAAAAATAATGTTTAAATTTAAACCTCGCAAAAAAGCTAACTTCTAATCCGTATGCTATCCATAACTATATATATACTTAGTATTCTGCCTGTATTATATAGGATGGCCACATTATTCTAAATATATTATGCAGATTAGTAATTGAAAAAAGAAATATTTATGACGCACAATTGAGAAATATTTGAGAATAACAATGTACAAAAATAACAATTACATTTATAGCAGTAATTATATGTAATTGTACATTAATTATATGATTTGCATCCAGGCTGATTATGTTGCACGTTTGTGCAAATAAACCTATTATAACGATATTCAGACTATGACTGTATTTTTAATTTCACTGCAAAATAACATGCGAATATACATTGTATATATCTGTGTGGGTGCAGTAGTAGTCTAGTGATTAAGAAGCCGGACTTTCACTCCAGGAGTCTGGGTTCGTTCTGTTTTTTTTAAATAGGTAATACTTATCTACAAACATATCAAAATTATAAGTTCTATTTCGCTGACAGAAAGCATCAAAATCTACGAATCTGCTATCATTTGGCCAGCACAGTAAACTATGGCCAGCAGCCACGTGGGCCCAGCAGTCAGACAATGATAGGTTGTGATAATACCATTGTGGAATGATATTTATTCAACTTCTCGTGATTCTCAATTTTGGGTCGCGTTTTTATACTTAAATATAAACAAACAAACTTAAACATTAAATGTTTTGATGAACTAATTACCATGCAATGACCAGTCCCAAATAAAAATTGTAATTTACAAAATGTCATTACAAAATGTGTTCTATAGAACGTGTAAATTTGTAATAGTAATTACTACTTTCGCGGATTAACTTAAAACGTGAGATTAACCTGATTCGCGCATGAAGTCACATCCTTTGCGACTAACACTTTTATAGCTATCTACATAAGTATATGTACGTTCCTATATGTCATACGTATTAACAGCGACTGATCAAGAGTTCTGACCGCCCTAGGCTAATTATGAGGACACGCTCCCAGCAGGTGTGGCCTAAAAAGTAGTATATTAGTTTTGACTTTGTTTAATAGTGTGAAAATTGAAACATGGTTCTTACAGTGTGGTTCTTACAGTGTGTTTAGTTCATTCAATGTTGTCTCGGTCTAGTTCAAATATGTAGGTAGGATAGTTGCAATGACGCATAGATTAATAGTGCATGCGAAGACATGATTTCAGCGCGCCCTCCCGATTCTTGCGCCTTAGGCTGCAGCCTAATTAGCCTAAGGGCTAATCAGGCTCTGAATGTAGGCCTTGAATGTCCCCTATTCTCTCTCTCTTTCCGTGAATATTGTAGGAGACGTCTATATAGAGTCATACTAAAGTTTTTATACGGCCTTGACGCCTCCCTGCAGCGGTTTCTGTATCTAGAGGTGTTCCTGTCTCAAATTCGAAGAGGCCAGCGGTCTGTTATGCGTGACCCTAGTCGACTAGTTCAGTTGTCCTCCAGGTAATCGGAGCAGAAGTAATCATCAGCCGAGGGAGTGGCGGCTATGTTATGCGCAGAGGCTACGACTTTCGACGTGATGACGTACGCACATATGACACGATATGATTAGGACATAGATATTTCTTATGGAGTTTCTTGCCGCTTCTTGGAGTTTTTTGCAGCTTCTTTTCCGTAGAGAATTTTCCAAAGCGGCAGTAGAGTTCGGAAGGAACCAACTTTGAATAAATGACTTTGATTTTGATTTTATGCTGCGATATCTTAAGTAGAAGACTAACGTACGAGATATATAGAATTATTTACCTTTCGTAATTGAGAGTTGCACATTGTTGTGTTTAACCTTTAAAATACGAGTATCAATAACACAAGCATCTCTAGCATTCTATTGAGTCTTTGGTAACTTCTGCCTATCTCCGTGCCTACAATTCACGAATGCGTTTATTGCATTTCTGTTTACATATTCTTATTATGTTTATTTGCAGGTGTTTCGACTTAAGTTATTACCATCGTCTGTATTAATTTATCCTAATCCTAACTAATATAACAAAAATGCAAATCTGAGTTTGTCTATCACCCTTTCACGCCTTTCTTCCGTAAACATCATAATTTGTCTGCACGCTGTCAGGGTATCATTTATCTAGAAAAATACTGTTCCCAGGGATATAACAGTATTATAAATACGAAATAGATGATAGTATTGTGTATACCGGCTATGCCACCGCCGGAGGCTAATATAATGCAATCTAAGTGTAAAGATCACGGCGATGTTCTTTTATTATTTATACAACAGCCATATGTTTAAAAATTTACACACCTGTCTATAACTTAATAACATAACTATCTAAAACACCTGTTTTTTTTATATTTATACTTTCTAAATAAATGTAGATTTAGATGCAATGTGCATAGCATCGGTGGTTCAGTGGTAGAATGCTCGCCTGCCACGCGGGCGGCCCGGGTTCGATTCCCGGCCGATGCATTTTTTTGTTAATTATAATTTGGGTTACTGAATAATTATTTTCTTTATTATAGTGATTTATAAGTACCATATAAGGTTTTGAAATTTTCAGATCTCATAACATAGTTTTCTTGGTCATTTATAATGTACTTACATGTACGTGCTAAACATGAATTGTTCTAGAGGTTACCGGAGCTCTATATTTTGGGGTTCATTACATAACTTGCCTATAACCGCTTTCTATCATCGGGAACATCTTTTCCCTAGGTTTAGTTAAAATCTATAACATATCTGACAGACAACTAGAATAGCTAATACTCTTCTTTACACAACAAAGTTTCTGTAAGTCAAATCATTTCGAAACATGTTCGTGATTCGTGACGATACGAGTAATAAGAAATACCTAAGCACTTACCTACATATATAAAATATAAGTTTCCACCGATATAATGTAGGTTCACGTGAGATAGATTTTTCGACGCAAAATCTCATTTATTCTGAGATGTCAAAATGATATATGTGTCGGAGATGTGATATGGTTTTTTGATTTTTCTCTGTTACAAAACTTAGTTATTGGGATTTAGGTGTCATGTTAGCAGTTTATTTTACTGTCGAGTTATTCAAAACTTGATTAAAGATGTTGCCAATTTATTATTCTTATTTCACTATATGAAATTACGTTATTATATTTGAAACCTTCGGGATGTTCGTGGTATCCTTAAATAGAAATTTGTCAATGATCTGATGATGTCTACTTATTCCAAGTAATATTATTGCATACATTTTACTTTTGGGTATAATTTGTAGGTTCCAGAATATAATATTGACTACTTTTATTGTTACCATATACATATAAATTAGAACTATAAGAAAAATCATAAATGTATTCCAGTATTGGGCATACAATAAATAATTCTCACCATCTGACAGCGGGATCAAAACATATTTTCAAAATTCCCGCTTATGTTACAAGTGGAGCTAATTTTCCGGAGGAAAACACTAGTGGAAATAAAACCAAGTTATATAGGAGTAGGTATGACGTAGAGAGCGTGTTATCACAAATCTGTTTATTCAGGATTACGCTAGTTGACGCCGTAGATGAGATGGATGCAGCGCCTCGCTACGCTGGGGCTTCCACGTGATTAACGTAGATATCGTTTCTGCCATATTATACTTTTAAAAAGTTACGCATGGTATCCGTACCCAAAATGTGTCAATTTGACTCTTTTAGATTTATCCATGTTTGTCTTTCAAGTGGCTGTATCTCATAAACTGCAATATGATGGGTAATGTTAGGTCTGGTAAACACTGCAACACACAGTGCACTAAAAATAATATTGCAACACCGCGTCACAAATTATGTTGTAATTTAATATAATTTGTGCAATAAATAAATCATTTCATTTAATTCCATTTCATGTAATTTCAACCTAAAAGATAGGCTTTAACAGAGTATATAAAATATATGATCGCTACAATCATAAATACTAAGAATAAAAAAGCCATTTACTCAATTGATTTACATTTTTTTATCGACTTAAGGTAGCAAACGAACATGCAGTCCACCTGATGGTAAGATGCCGCCGATGGACATTAGTAATCATCCCCGAGTACGATTGAATCGTACTTGAGGTTGACCACAGATGCGTTGCAAGCCTTGAGGACTAAGATGTTCGCCTCGTGTTTAAGTATAGCCGACAACAACTCCTCTCAACAGATTCAGGATATTTCTATCCGAAACTCGGTCGCCTTGCTAGTAGTCTCTCTACTTTATTGTACGATTTAAATGTGTGATACTGACTTGCACTTGTTCAATATTTTTAAACTCCTACTTATAATTCTTCTACGTCGTGTCTAGTTTCCCGGAGGAAAACACTGGCGCAAATATAACGAAGATATATAGACGTGTCATCACAAATCTGTTTATCCAGGATTATACCCAGGTAACGCCGGAGATGAGATGGATGGATGGAAGCGAGGCGCTGCGCCTCGTTGGTGCTATGTCGTCAATATGATAAATTTGTAGTTGTCGTATCATGATCTTTTTAGGGTTCCATGCCGAAGATTGTCAGCCTAATTTTATTAAGTTAGGTAGCAAACGAGCATGCAGTCCATCGATGGTAAGTGGCCACTACCGCCCATGGACAATAATAATCATTTATCCTCAAGTATGATTAAATCATATCTAAGTTTGATCACGGATGCGTTGCTACCCCTGAGGACTAATGTTCGCCTCGCGTATAGTAAGTATAGCCGACAACATCACCTTTCCAAACCGAAACACAAGAAAAGTGTCAGAAAAATAAAAATTGTTATATTGAATAATTCCCATCGCCATGAACGGTTAATATGACTTTTTAAAGTTCCCGCCTATCGCACATCTAAATCTAATTTCCCAGAGAAAAAAAGGCAAAAATAAAACAAAGGTATATGGACGTGTCATCACAAATCTGTTTATGCGGGATAACACCGTAAGCGTAGGGCTCACCTCCGGTCCCAGGTAACACTGGAGATGAGGTGGATGCAGCGCCTCGTTTGTGCTGGGATCGGGACGTGATAAATGTTACGTGCATATCGTTTGTTTTTACCTTATGAATCTTGTTTTAAGGTACCTAAAGGTCTAGCACCAAGACAAACCGCGGAGTCCTAGTAATATACGAGTCAATATTACTAAGACTATTAGTCAATATTACTAAGACTCCGCGGTTTGTCTGTCCGACCGTCTGACGACTCGTCTAGTTTGTTCCTGACGCCTGAGAATGTCGGCGCCCGTGTATTTGTGTCGGGCAACTACAACTTACCGACTGAAACACACCATAAGTATAATTTATAAACAACTGCTGCGCGGCAGAAAGAATCTCTCCATCCCGTTAAAGTAAGCGAATCGTATATATTATTATGTCGAAAGTATATAGTGTGTTTGAAAAATAAAGAATGTTTAAAATAATTTCCACCCCCGCGGACGGTAAATATGAGGTTTTTTTCAAAGTTCCGCCTAACGCACATCTCTATCTAATTTCCCCGAGACAAACACTGGAAAATAAAACGAAGATACATGGACGTGTCATCACAAATCTGTTTATCCGGGATAACACCGTAACCCGAACCTCACCTCCGGTCCCAGGTAACACCGGAGATGAGATGGATGCGCCTCGCTGGTGCTGGGAGCGGGACGTGATAAATGTGACGTGCATTTCGTTTTTAACCCTATTTAGGGGCCCCTATTCAAAGAGTGCAAACGGAAGGGTGTTAAGTAATTAAATTAGAAATATTGTGAAACAGAGTTTATTAATTTATTTAAACTTTATGTAGCCAATACAAAAGTATGATGCAAAGGCGGACTTAATGCTTAAAGCATTCTCTGCCAGTCAATCTACAGCAGTAGGAAAACGACAAAGGTGGTATTGAAAAAAAAAATACAAACGAAGTATATAAAACATATTAGAAATAGTAGATACAATAATAATATTATTTATACATACATCTATCTATACATATAATAAAACAGTAAGATAAATCTGTTTGTTCGGGCTAATCTCCGAAACTACTGGACGGATTCGAATGAAACTTTTTTTGGTGTATAGATACT
>DWNR01001076.1:0-16325 GCA_018250455.1 Polygonus leo
AGAACCGTGCCATTTGGCACTCGATACTCTCTGCCTACCCCGTTAGGGATTTGGCGTGAAGATATGTATGTGTATGTGTACTTTTGGCATCACTGGTCCTTGCCTGGGTATCAAACCCGGATCCCCGGCGTGAGGGTCGAGTTTTTAACCATCATTTATAATTCCTTACTACTCTTCTTTCTCCCACTGAGTGTTCTTATAAATTGCAATTTTAATGTTCCTCTGCTGGTGAAGTCTATCTTAAGACCAGAAATCTGAATCACATTCTGTGTCCTGAATAATGCAAATTAGCAGCGAAAAGTGCAGATTACAAGTAGCAAGTTTTTAAACTTAAATATATATTTTTTAAACAATAGATATAAGAAAATATATATTTTTCCAGGTTGTTCGACAGTCGGCGGTGCCTTCACACCGAACGTATTGAAACAAATGGCGAAGAATATCGAACGTCCAGTCATCTTCGCTCTCTCAAACCCCACCAGCAAAGCTGAGTGCACCGCTCAGGCAGCTTATGACAATACTGATGTGAGTGTTTCCATTAGAAAAAGAAATGCCCAAATGTTTTTAGAATTTTATGTTAACTTTTATACAGCTACTGTATATCCAAAAACCTTCTGATATTGTGTTCTGACGTACTAACTCGGGTTCTAATAAAATAATCTACAAATTCATAATCACCATAAAGTGATTTCGTCATTTTCTGAGAGGGACTTAATTTAACTAACCAAATACATTTTTTTTAATTATATAAATTTTTAGTCTTTGATAATAAGGTAGGTATGACTAGTGCGATTGACCAGGTAGTGCTGATCTATTGTAGCCATTCCCAATGTTTTTATTTTATCAACAAGGCCAAGATTCAATGCTCTGCATCCTTTATGATGGGATGTCAGCGATTTCTCTTGTTTTTAGTGGTCATTATAGGTGCTTAGCAACAGTTGTTAAAGTATTTTTCTTGTCTTCTTTCATGCCGGAACCTGTAGAATGATGAGGGCACTAGTTCCAATGTATAAAGGTGTTTGTATAGTTAGTATTTCGTTAAGAAACATAACGTTACAATGATTTTTAATATTTCAGGGCCGTTGCATTTTCGCCTCCGGGTCACCGTTCCCGCCAGTACAGTTCGGTGGGAAGGAGTTCCATCCGGGGCAAGGCAACAACGCCTACATCTTCCCCGGAGTGGCTCTTGGTGTGATAGCGACCGCTACGCACCATATACCGGAGACCATGTTCTTGACAGCTGCTAGGGTGAGTTTGTGATGTATACTTCTTTTTCTAATAAAATTTTTAGATTTCTCATCTATCTATCTCATATATCTATCGTCTTAAAATAATATATTTGGTTTATATACTCGTATACAAAAGTTCGTACAAGATAATCTCCAAAACTATTATGGTAAATTTTATTATCTTCTTATATAAGCTGGATAATGTATTAGTATATATAAAATCTGAAGTGTCGGTCCTTAATTTCAAAATAATTTTCATTTAGAAAGCTTATAAAATCATATCAAAGTATAAGGAAATAATCAAACAATTTTGTGATGCTCATTTCTGTTGTTAAATATTAAAAAAAAAAAAATTCTTTTCAATAAGATTATTTATCTGTGTAATCTAAACTATACATAACAATATCAATATTTATTTTTTCTGATAATGATAAATAGTGCGTAAACTGCATAAGATCGAATGCACATTTGGTTCAATCATATAATTGATAACCAGATTTAATGAGTTGGCTTCGATTACAAGCGAATAATTATTTGAAAGCATTCAATCTTCATCGCGCATATCAAAAAATTCCATTAAAAATATTTAGTATGATATAATGCCTGTTGAAATGTGTTTCACTTTTTTCCTTCTGGCGTCGGCACCTTAAATTTTCTGCCAACTAAAAGCAAAAGTTGGCAGTTGTTACCGATGTCTTATGTCATTTGTGTATAACACTTACGTTTTCAAATGTTCTAAAAATACGAACAAAGAGTAATTGTGTTTGTAAACAAAATGTAACTCGCTGCTGATATGTATTTTTAAACCATTGCGAAGTGTTTCTTTAGATGTTACTCATTTTAAGGATTATGTATCAAAAGGTTTTTACGTAATACTGTTACTACTAGACTACTAGACTTCGCTGTTCGTTAGTTCTTAAGTCCGTCCATCTGTCATAAGCTTGTATCTCTTAAACCATAATAGTTTGTCACATGAAATTTCCACAAAATATTATTTTGTGACATTGGATGTAAAATTGGAAAATGGGGAAGTTTCATGTGAAATTTGATATTTGAAATTGTGAAGATTGTATGAAGAACTAAAAATACTACGGCGACAAATAGTAAACTTAGTTTGAGAACATTTTTAAACATATACTTTTAATGAACGCCATCTGTTGTTACTCAAAGAACTACACATAAAAGTACATTCCAATTAGACACAATCCATCTATTAGTATGGAGCCCTTTGTATGCGAATCCGACCCTTACTTTGTCGATTATTGTCTATGTCTAAAATTTCTTATATATGTATAGTTTAATAGAATTGATAAAATTTTATGAGTAACTTCCAATCTCGTCGTCGTCGTCGTCTGAACTTGTTAACCATCCCTTATAACACATATTATTTCATATTTTTATTTGTACCTGTATTGCATTATTTTTCATTACATTTACAATAAAATGTTATTATATATTATTTCAGACTCTGGCAAATTACGTGAGTGAAGCAGACTTGTCCATTGGCCGCATATATCCCTCACTTGCTGAAGTCAAGGAGGTGTCTCTCGCCATCGCAATAGAGGTTGCCAAGATGGCTTACGATGAAGGTATGTTGAAATCCAAGCTTGCAGGGAATATTCGAGTAATCGTCAAAATTGTTAAAGTTGAATATTATGACATCGATTGTTAATTAATTTTTTATTAATTAATTTATCGATGTCAATTTTTTAAGTCTTTAATTACATCTTGAGGTCATGGGCTATAGTATTGGACGTGTGTTTATAGTAATCTTAAACACACGTCCCAATTTCTCAGCTTTCGGTGCATCATCTAGCACTTAATTCGCACTCAAGATCGCTCTCAATCTTGAGTTCACTTCAATAATACGGCCATTGAGTGGTTAATGTTTCCTTCATATACTTCATAATACAAAACTAGCAAACATGCTTGAGGACCAAATGATTGAAAGAGATACACCCAAGGATATCTGTGATCTAAATAAATAATTTATCTTACAACCGTCACCTACTCTCACCTGTACTCCTTAACTCTGTTACCTGATTTTAATTTCTCCAGGACTCGCTACCATTTTTCCTATTCCAATGGATTTAGAAGGCAATATTCAGATGAAACAGTTCAATTATTTTTATGATTCGTATGTGCCGCCTACTTATTCTTGGCCGGAATGTTCAAAACTAAGTTATGAAGATAGCGAAGGAGCTGCTTTTCCGTGCCATTATAATATTTAACATAAAAAACAATATATAATGAAGGATAAGATTTCAGTTAATTTTTGATATTTAAGATGAGAATAATGAAATTTAATTCGGAATATTGGAAGTTTAAAGATGTTATAATTGGATGTGGAATTTCAATTTCATTTTGAAGACAACAGAAAAAATAAATGTGTGGTAAACTGCAGCATTAATAATGTATCTGTCAATGTAGATTGTATTATTATAAATTTATTAGTTAGTCGTGAAAAAAATGAGTAATGTAGTCTTATTGTGGTCAATAAATTAGCGTACGGAATAATGTATATATTGTGTATATTGATAGATATATATTGTTAGTCTACTCCTTCTTTAAGTTGTTATTCTGTCTTCATACCTTTGTTTATACCTGGTAGTTAAAGTAGGTGCGTTGACACTAATACAATTGTAGTATATTATTTGACAGGTGGTAGAACTCGTTTAGTTCGACCGGGGAGGTATCACCGCCACCGTCATAATCCTCCGTGAAGCAATTTTTGTGTTTCTGTTTGGAGAGGCGTGGTTGCCGGCTATAATTAAACACGAGGCGAACATCTTAGTTCTCAAGGTTAGCAACACACCTGTGGTCAACCTCAAATACGATTTATTCGTACTCGGGGATGATAATGTCCATGAGCGGCAGTGAAAACTTACCATCAGGTGGGCTGCATGCTCGTTTGCTACCTTTGAACCATAAAAAAAAATCTATGTGAGATATACAACTTGGATTCACACGTTATGTAATGGCGAATACAAGCCCGCTTTAATTATCAGGCCTATATTACGTACCTGTTTTACAAATGTAATATTGAGAATTTCTGTGTAAATAATTTGTTTCTTAAATTATTACAGGTCTAGCTTCCGTATACCCCGAGCCGAAGAATCTCGCGAAGCACGTCGAGAATCAAATGTACAATTATTATTACGAGAGCTCCATGCCAGTTGTATGGGATTGGAAGCCAGAAGAGAAGTTCAACGTAAGACCCATTCAACCTGTACCCAAAAACATTTAAATAGATGAGGTTTACCTTGATGTATTTTCAAATTGGATTGCAAATCTTTCATGATTGTTATGTATGTTAGAAAATTGAGTATGATACAGATTGCATTAGGCGCATGCCGCCAACCTATTTAAAAGAATAGTGTTCAATTTTATGTCCATTTTTACTTTTTACTAATATTTTACACAAAGTATTATACCTCCGTATTATATAATAGTATTTAATACCGTCGAGTTATTAAAATATTCATGACAGATTCATAATATTCATAAATTTAAATTGAATTTCTTCGCTTGAAAAAATCAATTTTAAAAGAATAATTGTCTCAAATGTCCTTTTTCTTTGGTCAGTAATTAATATTGATTATTTATTTATGTAACTTAAACTAAGCGTGAAATTGTTAAAACATATAACGGGCTATTTATAGAGAGGCAGATACCAACGTCTTACGGTAGACGGTACATTTATAATGACATGTCAAAACCAGCTTCTTTATAAACGTGCCCAATTATAAACACGTATAATATATAATATAACACACAATAATTAATCGTAAAATATATATACGTATGGTAGTTATTTGAAGTGTTCTCATGTAGTGCTTAGACTTCATTGATGAGTATGAAAACGCGTATGTGTTGTAGTGTGTAGATCGTTCAAGGTGTTCATAATATAGCGGAATTTTCTCAAAATGTGAATTGGCAGACTTTATATTAATTTAATTTGTGTTCTCCCAGGATAGTTCAAACGCACCAAACATATATACATTTATATAAGTAACATGATATATTGTGTTCATTTAACGATATTGAAAATGTAGTAAATAAAATGTATGTACTCTGCTGTATCGAACTTTGTTAGGCAGTTATTACATCTTTTCCTGTCTTATGATAGCAGTCATATGTTGCTATGTACTGCTAAAGTTTGATAAGTACATAAGAGGTGTACAAGTCCTCAGTAGCAGTATGAGATCAGTGATCGACTTCATATATGTGAGTCGGTGACAGAGGTGAGATGACATTTGTATGGCCTCATATGCTCATAGCCTTACATGCCACTTCTATTTATTATATTCAAATGGCGTCAATAAAATCAGTCTCCTATATGAAAACAAAGGTTGTACAATATAATCATATATATTAACAAGCCTATTTAACGGTGTGCATAAGTATTACTTTTTAATATGTTATTGTATCATTCAAAGTAATGTACCATTTTATGTTATTTTGTGTAAATCATTTCTCTTTCTGTATGTATTATGTTAAGACATAAATGCTTTTTATTATTCATTTGTTTTAAGGCATTTTATCTATTTATTTGAATACGTATTTATGAAACTAGCAGGAGATATCACGGGATACGGGATTGCTTGTGAAAATCAAAGTCTAGTCACCACAGCATTAAAATGTTACACTTTCGTGTATTTATGCATTCTACATTTATTATTATTAGGTATAATATACACAGTAAATGTGAAATTAAAGACATTATAGAGAATGTAGCATGACTAGTATGTATTTAATGGAAAATGGAAATGTACCAACTTCCCCACCATATTCTGTGGTGCTTAATATTCAAAATAAGATTGCGTAAATAATTTGGAGAAGAAAAAACAACGGATGTAATGAATAGAACTATAAACAATAAAATATAATAACCCTTTCGATATAATTATACTGGTACAAATTTTATTAAGATAACGCTTTTAAAGTGTTATGCAAATGTTACATTATTAGTCAAATTTACACACATATATAACATAATATTATTAACAAGTAAATAATAATATATTAACGACGTTTAGGTTAATTTGACTAATCAAAATTATGTTAATCAACCTCACGAAAACAATACGATTTTTTTAATTAAAAAATGCTTCATCCTTCTGATGTTAGTATATTAAAATACTGTAATGTTCAAAGATAGGTCATACTCATTTTGTCCATAGTATCTTATATTTAGTGTAAAAATGTGAGGAAAGATAATTTGTCTAGAATATAGTGAACAATAGAATAAAAATAATGACTAGAAATAAAAAAAAAAACAAACAAAAAAAATTAAAAAAATTACGACTCCCGTTTATAAGTTTTCGTGAGGTATGATAATTAAATATAGTATAATATGCACCTTTACTTGGAATTATTTCAGTATCTATGATTCGCCTTCAGTATTCTAATAAATAGTGAGAAAGAAAATATTTTCGCTGAGCGAATATTAACTTTATTTTGAGTTTTCAAATGTCTTCGTGTAAATAATATAATTTATGTTACAATTAGACCTGGTATCTTTTGATACAAAGTGATTATGTTGCTGTGACGATATGTAGGTAATGAGTCTTCACTATATAACAATTTTAATTTATGTTGTTATAACATACTTAAACACAAGTGTTGAATAAATTGTAACAATTTGTTATATGGCGTGGATCCATCTTTATTAAAACGAACGAACGGTACAAACTTAAAAAAAATGTTGAATTTCTGTTTGTGTGTCCTGTAACTATACATATTAAAAACATACACTCTACGATTTGCAATGTTCTACTTTCTTTCGTTTTCAATGTCAGGGTTTTTCTTTTTAGTTCATAATCTTTTAGGTCAATTAACTTTGCTCTTGACTCTCCCCTAAATGTATCTCGTTCGAATGCAAGACGTTATTGTGTATGTTTAGTAGGTTAATTGTTAAATACAATAAAGAATGGATGTTACTAATTAAACATGTTCAAAACAAATGTGGTTTTACTTTTCAGTTCCCTTATCCTTGTGTAAATATTGTGAAACCTTTTAAAAACCTTGTAAAAATTGTCTCATTGAATGCTCATTGATCTATATCAAGTTTTGAAATACAGTTATTTGATATAATCTATATAAATAAAAATGAATCATCGAAATGTATGTACGCGCATACTTTCTAACACCTGCACCAAATTTGATAAATCTTGTTTTTATGTGTTCTTTATTGTCGGGAGAAGGTTTATTTGAAAAAATATAACTAATATTTAAATAATTTTGTTTTTTTTCGGTTTTGATTGCGGGACGAAGTCCGCCCGGGCAGCTAGTATTTTATAAATATAATGTCACACAACGAAAAGAGCTCTCCTCCAAAGCCGGCGACGCATTGGGGGGACCTCTAACCATCATATAGCTCATCTACCTTATTTCCAGGTTAAGATATAAAAAAACTATAAATGATAAGTTTTAGTATATTCCGTAAAACATTAATTCGTTAGCACAGGTTATTCCCATTAACTAAATCCTTCATCGCAGAAGGGGACATTTTTTAAATTTGTATGTATTATCTAAGAGGTCCAAATAACATAAAGATAAATCACATTTGGCACATAAAGTACCAAAATAATATAACGAACCAAATGATTTGCGGTCTGAAAGTTGTGGTTTCACCTTTAACACTTGTACGAGAGGCAAGCACCTCATTCATCAGGACAACACAGCTATCTATGATCGAGTTAGAGTAGGACATTTTTTGAAGTAAGAATACAGGTGCCGCTGGACAGCTGTTACCCCTTACATCGGGTAGTGTATACTATTTCTTTAGGCGAATGCGAAGATCATAGATTAATTTTACGATGGGTTAAGGCAGTAGCGATTTGCATAAAAACAAAGCTGAAGGTCAGCAAAAGCCACCTGGTTTAGAAAGTCTAACATAAAATATTACAAAAAATAGTACTACAGTACGCTTACAACACACAAATTCTTACTTAAAACATTCTTACCTTGGTCCCGCTTGTTATTCTGGCGTTGACTCTGCTGGTATCGTCCACCCGCGACCGTGATTTTTAAAGTAATTAAGGTAGTAAACACACACCACGCCAAGTCCCTAACGGCGTAGGCAGCATGGGCGGATCCAGGGGGGTGGTCATGGGGGTCATGACCCCGCCCTGGGCTGGGCCCAGGACCTTAGTGGACCACAAAATAAAATTGTTAAAAGGTATTTTTAAGTAGGTACTTACGTACGTACAGTACTTACATTTATTAATAACTAGCTGTGCCCGCGGCTCCGCCCGCTACCCCTCCTTTTAGGAGTTGAATTTTTATGACCTAAAACACGGCCGGGGATCGTCTCGACAGATTAGTCAAGTTGGCATCAAAATTCGTTAAGTCGTTATGCTGTTTGGTTTTACGTGATGCGCGGTCAAATAAACAGACAAACAGATAAACAGACAAACAGACAATAATTCTAAAAACTGTTGGAACGTGTTCTGTTATCGATTCTAAGTATCCCCAGTCATTTTTTTTCGAATATCTTCCATGTACAGATTTTTGACCCTCTTTAGCTTTATTATATGTATAGATATACCTATTACAGTTTAAGCGATGACAGTCTGTCAGAGAGGTGTGACGGACAAATGAATGGACGGATACACAGAAAAGTTTTTTTTATCGTATAAAAGTAGCAAACGAGCATGCAGTCCACCTGATGGTAAGTAGTCACAGCCGCCCATGGATATTAGTGATAATTCCCGAGTACGAATTAAACGTACTTGTGGTTGACCACAGACGCGTTGCTACCCTTGAGAACTAAGATGTTCGCCTCGCTTTTAAATATAGCTAGCAACCACGCCTCTCCAAACCGATACACAATAAATTGCTACATGGAGGATTATGAGAGTGGCTATCTATCTAAATAATAAAAATTATTATAAAAACGCAATCGACGTGGCATTTTAAACCTCCTCGTTTGAAGTGAGTTAGAATGCCACGTCCACTTTCCACCGCTCGAATACATAATTAAGAGCTTCACCCGCGATCGGAAGGGCAGGTGTTGCGTCGAATTCCAGACCGAATTAATATTCAACAGTAAATACGAGCGATGTTTACACCGTAAGGACGACAACTTCCGAGTAAAATTGTATGTTTGTGAAGACTTGACCTTACAATTTAGTAACATACGTATCCATCTCGCTAACAAACAAAATGTGATTATTAAAAATTGCCCAAAAAACGCAGCTGGCTTCAAAAAACACAAACATTGGGAATATAACCTCCGTGAAGCAATTTTTATGTCTCGGTTTGTAAAGGTGGTTCCCGGGTATGCATCCACGCGTAGCATGACCACCCCCATTGTAATTGTCAACTAGATATAACTCGAGACGTCCAAAATATTATTATTCTATATTTTTTACCAATAAAAATACAAGACTTCCATTTGCTTTATGATGTCATTCATATTATTGTACTCATTTATTTGTCATAAGTGTTTTGTGTAATAAAGTCTAATCAACTATTAGCATTACCCTCCCCAACATTTCAGGCTATGACCGCGTCTGTCACAGAAATTAGTAATCTTACCTATATACGATTGCATCGTACCTGCGGTTGACTTTGATAGAATCTTGGTCAGCTCATGAGAGAAACACATCATTGGGTAACCTCAGGCAAGATTCAATATCAAATTATTGGACTTGAGTAACCATGCTCATTAGATACCTTCACACGGTAAAGAAAAGGGTAACGGAGTACGACCGCTTCCTAGGCATATCCTTTACTTACAGGTATTTCCATTACCCAACTCCTCTTCATAGTGTGTTTTAAAGAATGTTCAAATATATCTGACAATTCTAACAATTCATTTCTGATATTGGCCCGTAGGTGTTGAATATTTTTTGATATCAAATGGAAGCAGAATCGACAAAGATTATGCGTTATTTTAATCGACTAAATCCACAAAAATTGCTGCATGATTTTGGAGACATGCTAAAATGCTACATCCACTTCAGCAATAACTGCCATCAAGTGGACTGTGTAATCATTTGCTACAAAGAAAAGAGTAACGCAGGAAGTCCTCAAGAGCAAGTCCATCTATCTAACCCATAGCAGGAGATCTCTCTTTACCCAACTTCTCTTTGTAGTGTTTTGAAGTATCTGTACTAATAATATAAAGCTTACGAGTTTGTTTGAACGCGCTAATCTCCGGAACCACTAGATCGAATTGAAAAATTATTTTTGCGTTGAATAGTCCATTTATTTAGGAAGGTTATAGTATAAGCGAAGTATTTACAAAAATTGTTGCAAAACGGGGAAAATTTGACCCACTCTCTCTTATATGATGCAAACCAAGTTGGACGGGTCAGCTAGTTCAAAATATATATTACTGAATGGTAGATATGTATACTACCATAAGCTCTAAATAAAATACGCGACCGGATGGGCAGGTGTTCTGTCGCATTCCAGGCAGTATTAATATTCAACAGTAAACAGAGGCCATATTTATACTGCTACGTTTTATTTGCGGCGTAACATTTTTACTGACACGTATAATTTTGTGTAACAGGTTTATTTCCGACTGCGACAAAGTTCAAAAGAGATACAGGTATGCGTATTTCCAAATAGTATAAATATGAAAGAATAATATACATCATAAGAATATAAGCATATTGAAAGTGGAGTCACTTAGGCGTTTAGCTTTGCTCACGATGTTTTCCTTCACCAAAGGCATTTACATAGTAATTTTATTTTAAAATTAATTAATACAATAAAATAATTAATTTATAATTGCATGTACCAAAGAAACACATCCAAATGTTGCACGTGTACATATCACCATGCGTTTATTTGTTTTGGAGTTTAGCTTAATTTAACCATGACAAGTGTTCATACTAGCGTTCCACAAAGGCCTTAGTTAGTACTAACTGCAAGTATACACAATACATTTGTCCCGCACGCATTGAGCCAACACAATAGTGCCTGAAATTCTATGTGTCCGTGTGATGATAACTTCTATTGACGTATAGGGTCCAAGATCCGAATTGGAAGCGATATTTGCCCATCTATGTCATAACTGAGAAGGTTTTTCTATGAATTTAGTATGTTAAAAATAAATCGTGAGTCAGTAGGCCGAAACATCATGGCCAAATAAATAAAAAATATTAAATAATTTCTGTGTTTTAAAACCAAATTCTATACAACCGAAAGAAGTCTATAGAATATATATTTTGATGTCTATTTTATTTAATATATATTTAAAAAAATCATAAATATACAATAAGTATTACAATAAATAAATTTGTAATTGTATGTTTCTAAGTGGCACAAATGTACATTTTACACATGTACATATCAGCATGCGTCTATTTGTATTGGATTTTAGCTTAATTTAACCGTGACTAGTGTTCATACTAGCGTTCCACAAAGGCCTTTGTTAGTACTAACTGCAATTATACACAATACGAGTGTATGTACATTTGTCCCGCACGCATTGAGCCAACACAATAGTGCCTGAATTCTATGTGCCCGTGTGATGATAACTTCTATTGACGTATATGGTCCAAGTTCCGAATTGGAAGCGACATTCATCCATTGGTATGGTAAACAACAGATTGGCAGGGAGTGTACTGAAAAAGGCTAGTCACTATAGAAACTATTATTGATAAAAAATGATATTTGTTTAAGAAACAAGTTTTTTATCAAGTAAACGATGGTTTTAGAATATATTATTTTTAATTTTTTTAGTTACTTAATTATCATCACAACTCTCTATTTACCCACTGCACGGGTCCCCTTACACAATAGGGAGGATTTTAGACGAAAGACCACCGCTCTGGTCAAGTGCAAATTGGTACACTTCACACACCCTTGAGATTTTCTACAATCACTTGCCGTGTAGCGTTTTTCACGATGTAGTCCTTCATCAAAAAGCAAATAGTAAGTTTATTTGAAAGTTAATTAATAAAATAAAACAATTAAATTGTAATTGTGTTTACCAAAGTAACACACATCTAAATGTTACACATGTACATATCGTCATTCGTCTATTTGTATTGGATTTTAGCTTAATTTAACCATGAAAAGTGTTCATACTAGCGTTCCACAAAGGCCTTTGTTAGTACTAACTGCAAGTATACACAACACGAGTGTATGTACATTTGTCCCGCACGCATTGAGCCAATACAATAGTGCCTGAATTCTATGTGCCCGTGTGATGATAACTTCTATTGACGTATAGGGTCCAAGTTCCGAATTGGAAGCGACATACGCCGATCAACACAACATCTATACAAATAAATAAAATTGGAGTGTCTGTTTGTAATATAAAAATAACTGCTTTTTAATAAATGCCTATGTAGGTATGTATACATAGTACCTACGAGTATACCAAACAACATTTTTTACAATTTTCTAATCTCTGGAACGGCTGGACCGATTTTAACGGGACTTTCACTCACAGATAGCTGATGAAAAAAGGAGTAACTGCTACTTTTACTTTTGGGCTACTTTTATTTCAGAATTATATAATATAATATGAACGCGGACCGAATTCCACGCCGGTGCAGCCGCGGGCGAAGCTAGTATTAAAGTAGTATTAAAGTAGTAGTTGTGAATGAATTAGCTGAATAATCGTGACCATATTACGATTAATAAAAAAAAGACAAAAAATCCTTTAATGAAAGTAGTTATTCCAAATTCCACCGGTCAATACCACTACGGCACTTATCAGAAGTATAGTTCTGTTTTCACACTATTCCAAAGTGACATACCAACTTAAGCATTTCAAGGTGGACTATTATACACAGAATAAGATAAATTAAGTATAAGAATAGTCATATCGAAAATTTTATTATTTAGTCGTTTCAAGCGTTCATTTGGAAAGTTTAAAAGGACATTCAAACTTTCAAAATCGCAAACTTAACTCTATTACAAACTAGGACAAGCTATTATTGCTACAATGAAAAAGATCTGAGCAAAGTGCGCGATTATGTTGAAATCGGAATTGAATCATGAAATCGAACTGTAATACCGGAATACCGGAATCGAGGTTACCGGTGACAGTTCAACGGAGACAAGGTCAGACATTCATGAAACTGTTGATATGAAATAAACATAATTAATATATAGACATATTGGATGGATAGTCGAAACAAATATTTATATATGTCTGCAACGAAACTAAGTTTCTTATATTGCCAATAATTTTACCACAAAATACCTAATAACATTTCTAAGTTAAAATAAAAAAATGACGTGACCAAAAGTACTTATCAATTCAACTGCGTACACCTTTAACATTTCAAGTACTTTAAGTGGTACAGTGGATGATACTTTACACGGTTAAGAAACTATTCTTATCAAAAATATCGAATATTTTATTGTTAGGTGGCAAACCATTGCTTGTAAAATTTTTAAAAGGACCTTTAAACTTTCAAAATTGAAACCTAACTTTATTACAAACTAGAGCAAGCCATTATTGCTACAATGAAAGGGATCTGAGCAAAGTGCGCGTTTATATTAGAATCGGAATCGAATCATGAAAGCGAACTGTAATACCGGAATACCGGAATTGAGGTCATCGGTGACAGTTCAGCGGAGATAAGGTCAGATGTTACGTTTGAAAACATTCACAAAACTGTTGATATGACATACTCATAAAATAAATAGAAGAATACGAATATATTTAATGGGTTGACGGATGAAAAATTTAGATTTCTTGACAACAAAATTAAGTTTCTTTTGTTAAGACCTACCCAATTATGCACACAAAATTTCATGAGAATCAGTCGAGCTATTTCGGAGGAGTTTGGCAACTAACACTGCGCCACGAAATTGTTTTATATTAGATATTGTTGTAAATCGAAAAAAAGCCTAATTATGTTACGAATAGAAGGTCATCAAAGCAGATCTATCAGGTCGCCTTATCTTGTGGACAATCTTCAGTTAATCGAGAAAGTTTGATTATGGCTCGGTCTAGACTATCGTTATAGATAGATCAATCGTTCAAAACTTAATAAGGTCGGGTTGTTTTAGAAGTTACTGCTTATTTTCGTTTAGATTATATCCACGCGATTGCGTTGAAATATCTTCAGTCTGTGAGTCTAAGTTTTAATAGAATTTTTATTTCCAAGTATTTTGTCAGAATTTAACTTTGTATTACTATAGTATTTACTTATTACTTTGAGAACAAGTTTATCATTGTTTTGTTGTATTTGTAATGTTAACAATGAATATTCTAAGTTATTAGCATGTACAATACTAATGCGAATGTGAGTTTGCACTTTACTATTCCCGAGGGATAGGAGAAAATACTCTAAATTGAAAATAAATTATATAATTTTATAATACTGTGAGAGCAGGAGCTACTTTTTTAATAAAAGCGGTATGGAAATCCTCATTGTATTCATAGTTTTATAAGTTTATTAAAGTATCACGATTTTCGTTGATCACGATCATTTAGAAGTAGCAAACCTCCCCCGTTGAACTACGTGTGTTCTACCATCTCGAAAATTTCTATGAATCAAGCATACGAGTAAAAAAATCATATTTTTTCATCCATCAAGTCCATGGCTTTGCATGTCAGACCGGTATGGTAACTGCTGTGCAAATATCCATTTGACGATGATGCCTTTTTTATCGTACAAAGATAGCAAACGAGCGTACAGTCCACCTGATGATAGACTTAACACTGTCGCTAACGAACATCAGTAATCATACATGAATGTGATCACAGGTGCGTTGCTCTCCTAAGGACTAAGATGTTCCAAGTATGATGTACCAAGATGTTATAAGTAAAACCGGCAATCACGCCTCTTCAAACCGAAACACCATAAATTGCATCACGGGTCAAACTACACGAATTCTACCACCTATATTTGCAGGCAAACTACGAGAACATTGTTCCATTGTTAACTAGACTTTACTTATTTCAATACGAAATGCCCAAAGTCGAAAACCATTCAGCAAGTTCATGAAAATGATTCCACGGTGGACGTAACTTTCCGTTTGTTAGTCCTTTTTCACTGATATCAAAGGCGGTGAAATAAATTGCGTCGCCATGTTTGCAGTCCACATCCACAAAGCGAGTTGCTGACGTGGCAACGATATTGAGACGTTAAGTTAAATAAATGATCATCAGAAAGCGGAGTCGAAAACAAAAGTATTTAATTTTATTTTCATGGTGCAATGCGTTTTATTTTCGATAGCTCGTTCAGTCCTTTTTTATTAACTAATGCTAAATTAGCCATAACCTCTATCATTTCTCTTAGATCCTTTTTCCGAGGCATTCATGACGCGTTCCTTTATCGGCGTTCGAGTAATAAAAAATAATAATGAGGAAGAAGTATTTTTTTTCAAACGTTGGACAATATTTTTGGACCTTTTGAATGAATTCAATTTCAATTTCCTTATAATATACTAGAACCCACGCTTACATTATTTAATATTTAATTTGATAATAATCGGCAAAATCACCACATAAAATCAATTACGTTACGACACTTTTTATTACAACAAAATAAACACAATTCAGCTGATAATTCATGTTTATTTATTAAACACACTACATTGAACACACGTAAAATACCCTAAGTTAAAGATTAGAAAAGATAGAGGTACAAAAGACGATCTTATCCTTAACTGGCGTTTCTAACAAATATCCTTTGGGAAACTGGCAAATGGAAAATGGGTGGCTCTTTTATGGGCATCTATTTTTGCAATGAGACGCAGAGAAACAGTGATAGCCGAGTAATAGTAGTTAAGAATTCGATTTCTCTCCACTCTCACAAGGGTCCAAATTCGAATCCTCGGCACGCAACTCTGATTTTACAAAAGTACGTGTTTATCAAAAATGAAATTATTACTCGCTTTTCAGTGAAATAAAGCATGGTAACGAAATGTACATACCTAAAAAAATATTTAAAAAATCATTGGTGTACGAAGTCTTCAATCTTCCTGTTTACCAACACCCTGAACTATCCCCCCCGCTGGAGCTGCCACCTTGTCGTGGTGGAGGGGGCTTGCGTATCCCGATGATCCCCTAGGCTATGCCGGACAGGGCGGGCCACCCATACCGGACAGGCTAGGGGGGAGGGGTCAGACTAAGAGCGGCTCAGAGGTGGGTCTCCCTCTGTGCCC